>NDXB01001668.1:191848-240284 GCA_002631895.1 Agapornis roseicollis | reverse complement strand
TGTTGTTTTTTTGGGTTTTTTTTTTTTTTTTTTTTTTTTTTTTTTCTTTTTCCCCAGGATTCTCAGCAACTGTCCAAGGTTTTAGTGAAGAAAAGTCATTCTCTGACTGGACTTTCCTCTCTCTCTTCCCATACCCTTCCAGTGCATATTACAGATGCAACTAGAAAAAGGGAATCAGCTATTAAGTAAGTAGAAAAGTTTGTCTACAAGACCACACACCAGCTAATGGCTTGATTTAGGAAAAAAAGGCAGTGTTTTCCCTCATCACACCAACTCCATCAAGAATACATTTCCTATTTGTTTTTGTCTTTGTTCTTTGCTAATTCTTGTTCTCCCTCCCAGTTGACTGGGGAGCTGCACGCTTGTGTGTCTGAAATTTTGCTTTTCTCCTTAGAGGACTACAAGAGTGAAGCATGCAGTCTGGCAGTCTAAAGTGAGTAACTTTTTTCTACATAGATGCTCCCAAGATAACAAAAAGGAAGGAGACAAAGAAGGAATTTATTGGCTGGAGAAGCAGAAAAAGAAATGTCAAGCTATCCAGAAGTCAGTGAACAGCCGAGCAAAAGCCCTGGATCCACATAAAAGTCTGGAGGAAACACACAAGGAGAAGTCAAAACAGAACTGGTCAGTATTCTATTCTTCAGAGAAATAATCATTTGCTCTACTAAGTGGGGTGCATCAGGTAATGCTTTAGGACTTGGGTCTAAGAACTTTCCTAGCCTAAATTTTTGACTATCATACCCATTCCAAATCCATTTGTGGAATGGGATGTGACAAACCCACACTATTCCTTTCACATGGAACGGTTTCCTTTAGATTAGTGTTTGTAGAAACTTGTTTGTACAAAAAAGGCAACTGAAATGTTACATGTGCTTTACCAAACTATACATTTTCCGAAAATGTGAACACTGGTTCTCTGCTTACAGTCTAGTAGTAAAGCTTTGTAATGGGTCTGTAATTTGCCAGCAGTAGGATTATTTTTGCCCAGCATTCAGAATCAAGAGAACTACCAGAGCTATTTGAAGGACAGCACAATTACTGAGATTCTTCATTCCTGATTAGATACAGTCAGAGGAAACCTCTATTATACAGGCAACTTTTCCATTTCAGGCAAAAAATGAGAGAGAGAACAAAGGAATACAGAAAGGAGTTGGAAGAAATGCAGCTACGAGTCAAGAACAGACCATACCTCTTTGAACAGGTCACCAAGGTAACAGGTCAAAGTGCAGAGTGTTTCTGGACAACAGGATACATTGTCTTTCATTTAAAACAGGCATTAAGAAATCTAGTCTCAAGTTAGTTCAGGGATAAGGAGATGCATGTTTGCATAGTCTCTTCACTACGCTCAAAATAACACAAGAAGGCCACCCAGTTTAAATTCCTTCCCATAACTTGAAAAAAAAAAAAACCCACTCAGAGTTACTTCTTGGTTGTAGAGCTTTCCAGTATATAAGGCAATGAAAAGACATGGTCTGATCAAAATCAAGGCTTTATCACAGCACAAATTACATGCATACCTATTCTATACCTGAACACCACAGCGTACAGTCTATTCTAAACTCTTTTTCTTAAAACCCTCTCCAGTTGAGCACTTTTTCTTTGTACACTAGTGCCACTAGAAAAAACATTAATGACAGTTACTTAGCTTGTATCACTTGCAAGCTCTGCTGTTTGGGGTTGCATTCAGCACGTCTCATCCATCACACAGGACCAGCTGCATATCTGTCTTGTACTTGAGGTGTAGATGCAATCTTCACTCCAAGTATCTTTTTCCCTGGGTTTTCCCTTTCAGCTCTGTCTCCTTGCAGGGATGGTATCTGGTTACAGACACAGTGACAATACATTGACAATATGTTGATTTAGGATTTCTCAATAGAAAGTACCCTCCTGGGTCAGACTTTCTGTTCAGATGAGTGGTTAATGAAGGCAGAGACAAATCTGTATGATAAATATTGGTAACATTTCTGTTTGCCAGGTTGATAAGGACTCACCAGTATTGACAGTATTCACTCATGTCAAGACAAGGTTAGCTATCCTTCTATGCAGAGTACCTTAATCTTCAGGAACTAGCCAGTCCCCCTGGTAAATGGTCATCTCAGACTACATAAATTTGCAAGGGTTATTTGGAGGTAGTGAGGATACAGTATCCAGGATGCTTGGTTTTCAGTTTCAGCTGATACGAAGCTATTTGACAGATGCTCTCCATTTACTGAACTTCACTGTCATTTGTGCTTACAAATTACAAGCAAACACACTTCCAGAATTTCTCACAACCCTTTTTTGCACATACTCTCAATTCAAGTGTAAAAGGTCAGGGCTCAGACACAAGTATGTTTCTTTGGTAAGACTGGAATGCTGTAGAAACAGGAGAACACAGGAAGGAATTAAAAAGAACAGAAGCAGGAAAAAGTGAGCTCTAGCTTTCAGAGGTGTGAGACACTTTCCTAGTATTCAGTTTTGGTACTGTATGGATAAGAAAGTTTTGGATTGGACCTTTGCTGTCCTTTTGTTCTCGTTAGGGGTGTCAACAGATTGGACTGTTATGAGGAAGCCCCAGCTCTACATGCTTACTGTTTTAAGTTTTGATTTCATAGCATGATGCTCGTCAAGGAGCAGAGCGTCACTACAGACAAACTCTCCAGCAGCTGGGGCTAAGCGAAGAATTTGTAAGGAAAAAAGGGAAAGATGCCACTGACCTGCTGGAAGAAGAATTTGATGTTCACAGGTAATAAAAACAATGCAATATAGCTTGTTTGCCTGTTACTAGAAATATTTTGTTTGCTCCAGTTTGTGTTGTCTACTGTAGGCAAAATCAAATCAACCACATCACTTCTCTTACTGAGCATCACGGCTTCTCTTAATTCCTATGGCTGCATTCTATTTCTTATGCATGTATTCCAGTATTCTGGACAGTCACTGTTTCTGCAGAGTGCCCAAGCCTCGGGGTGAAAAGGACACCAGTACTGTACAGGAAGGAGAACGTCAAGAGGAAGAGAGTGGAAAGGAAATGGCAACGTAAGATCTAGCAGAAGAATCCATCAATCACCTCTTGATTATCTTGATTCTCCAGGTTAATCTTCAGTAACTTTATGGTTTAGGCTGACACCTACAAATTGCTCTGGGGTAAGTGAGATGTGAGAACTTAGTAAAGAAAAACAGACCAACTGCTGTTCAGAGCATGTCTTGTCCAATCCAGCAAACCTTGCGCCCTGTCTTAGTCTTCACAAGAGTTCCTTTCTTTAACAGGCAACAGAATAAGCTTAAAAGCTTCAACTACTATCTTTGGATAAAAGTAGATATGAAAGATTGAAGAGGTGCATCCTCTAGTGTCAGTTCCTTGTGTTTGTGCCACAGAAGCACATGGGAAGGGGAGAATGCTTTTCAGTGTGCCAAATGTTGATTTGCATATCTGTGTGGTAGAATGCTTTTCCACAAGGTGTTTCTAAAAAAAGAACCAACCAATCAAACAAAAAACCCAGAGCAGCAGGATTTGACTTACCTTGGGAGAGGACTCAGAGGGACATCCTCCTCTGGTGTTAACTCTTTGTTCACTGGTTACCAGCTCTGCACCCTCCTCCCATTAGGAAGAAGCAATAGTCTTTATTAAAAAATCTCCCATATGTCATTATTTGAAACTGTTTTAACATCTTATCAACTTAGGTCATTCATTTAGCCTGAAAGACAACCGGAGTTATGAAAAAGGTTGTAATTAAACAATGCATCACTTTGCATTGCTGTTGCCCTAATTCTACCATTACTGTGATATCAAGGATGTACTTTGGTTGAAGAAAGATAAAGTATTACCTGTCAGCACGCTGCACTCAAATGCCTGGCACATCTTGAATGGTACAGTTCACACATTACTTGTCTTCCTTTACCTGACAGTAATAATAATCCCAAGAATACAAACCCTTGCCACCTGGAATGTTTTCTGAGAATTATGGTATCAAAAACCTTCGAGATTAAAAGATTTTTAAATGGCCATTATGTTTCTGCATTGTGCTAGTTCTTTATCAGTCACCTTTTCCTCACTTTTTAAATAGAAACTGTGTCTGTCTGCATCTTCATCATCTCAATCCATTTCTCCTTATGCTATAGCAACAGAACCCCATCATCAAATCCAAAATGCAGTACCTGTAAGAATTACCACATTAGATAAAAAATAGAAAATGGAGATAATGCCATTTTTAATCTTAACAAGGTACTAGGTCCAAGAATATAAGGCCCTGAGGTTATGGGCTGCTATGTTATACTTCCACTGCTGGAAGATCTGCTGGACTGCAACAGTGTTCCTTGCTGTCTTCATGCTGAGAAGAGGCTTAAGCACCTGGGAGGGTTCAAGGAAGGCTGTTAACAGTGCACTGGTTTCTATATAGGTTTGGTGCAGATACACAGGCTGTTCGTTCTCCTGTATCCCCTGGAAAAGCACAGTGATGTAATCATTATCACCATGCCTTGTCACATTGAAAGAGAAAGGAAAGATTTCTTGCATGTCCCAAGTCTCCATGGTCTAAAGCCCATTGAGCTTGTATGGGTATATCTGAAGCAGTGGAAGTGAAATTTGAGTACATATATTTTAAGAGGTATTTAAAAGTTGGTGACTAATTTCCATAATACTTGATGATGATGGAAAATGAAACTTCCAAGTACATGAAGTGTAAAGGAAAACTTTAAGAAAGGAAGAACAAAGGCTTGACTTTAAATTAATGTATGATATTATGCCATATCCTTTTAACAAATACTAAGGTGACAAGCATGAGTACAGTAACAGATAAATCCAAGTCTGATAAATCCAAGATAAAGATATCCAACAGATAAATCCAAGTACAGGTCCCTAAACAGAAATTGCTGAAATAGTGATGACAGTAAAAGCATCAAGTAACTGAAACTCACTAGCACCTTTCTTGCTAAATGAAGTGTTGTTCTTAAAGTAGGATTACATAAATGTAATCCTATGAGAGATTTATAATCTCTTAGTATATCTCAAAAAAAGGTATGGGAATAAAGAATTTCAACTTTTGCTCTGAATTTTTGCATTTTATGAAATTATTTTGCAATTTTTAGTTAAATGAATTACTGCTTGTTCAGCTAACCTACAAAAATACTGTAGTAAAGGAGACTTCTCACTGGAGCATCTCCCATCAGCTGATGGGATGGTAGCCAAACCGTATTGGATCCCAATTCACAGGTACTTGCTGTGGCTTCTGCAAGAACCTCCAAACTGCACTACCTTTACCAAAAGCAGCACTACCTTTATATTCAGGTAGGGAGCAATATAAACTCAAAACATTTGCTTCACACAGGAGCTGTTATATAGTATCGTAGCAAAACTCTGCATTCTTAATAATGCCAATTCTACAGAAGGTCTTTAAACTAAGAAAAACTCAAAACATCTACATGGTAGCCTCATTTAAAGAGCTTGATATACCAAAAACATATTTGGAGGAAAAAAGCGATTGGGGAAGGTAGGAAAAGAACACAGCAGATGTAATTAAATGATACCAAGTAGTACATTTATTTCAGATAGTAAGTCAGCTTCTGACAGTGAGATGTATTAGAATATAGTCTTTGAAGGTAAAGGATGGAAGGCAGGCCTGTTGCTCAAGATACTGAATGTTTGTACAGTGCCTAGCACAACAAGGTCCTGGTCCTTAACTGGGGCATCCAGGTGCTCCAGCAAAACAAACACTTTAGGCTTTAGCAGAATGGACTGCATAAGCAGTTTTGAAATGGTGTTCCATGACATGGGCTAAATGACACCTAAGCAGCAGACTTCACCTTTTAAGCTCTGCAAGAGAGAAACTTGGTCCGGGTCTTCTCCAACTCCAGTTTTATAATTCGTTCTCCATCTACCCACCCACTGTGCACAGTTAAAGCAATGTTCACTCCTCCACTGCAACATGGTGAGCCTCTAGGTGGAATTACATGATTGATCCCATTTCAGTCACCACATATAAGAGGGCGGAAAAAAGAGCAGCTGGTCTCACCCTCCTCTACTCCAATAATAGACTCGGTGTCTGGCAGATGCAGAGACTCAACACCAAGGCTGGGCTGAGAGTTCATGGAGATGAGACTCTTACTGTGGACTGTAGATTCTTCCAGCAAACTGCTGCCCATCAGTGACTCTATTGTGAAAAAAACCCACAGTAAACCAAAATTTTCATCATGTAATGATACTGCAGTATAAGATACAATCCCTGCTCCCCTTCAAGTCACACAGACTTCTTCCCTAGACACTTTTTTTATCTGTTCCTACTCTTTGGGCATCTGGCACTCCAATGGATGGTAACTCCTATATTTATTGTTTTGAGCCTTACTATGGTGGAATCTCATGCAGACTTGTCTTTCTTTTTAAGTAATTAACATTGCATAGAAAAACAGAGTGCTTAAACAAGAATGTTGTAACAACGGGCACAAATTCCATGTAAATAAAGATACCAGATTTCTGTCAAGTTTGAAAACAATAAAAACCAATCTGCCCCTTGTCCACAGTAACGGAAACATACCATTGTCTTCTATCCTAGAGAAGGGGAGGTGGGCAAATCTATCCTCATCTCCAAGGCAAACAGTCTTTTACTCCTTATTGGCTTGTGGTTTCTTATTTTCAGGACAAACATTTTCCCTTCTCTTGGATCATCCACTAATTCTTTCCTGCACTTCCCCACAGACAGAGTCTTCTCCCTTCCTTACCTGGCTGTTCTCGCTCCCTGCTGCCAGGTGTTCCAATTCGGGAGTGGTGTTTCCTCATATGCACATTTCTGCTACCACTCTGGGAAAACATCTTCCCACAGATTTGGCATTGATGGGGCTTCACTCCTTGGAGGGGAAGGGGGAAAAAGTAGCCCAAGAATTACCAAAATTGCCATGAGGACCTTAGCAACCAAGAAGCCAATAATTCTGCTTTGGAAAAAAAAAAAAATTCCTCTTTCCTGGAGTGCAATAAGCTTCTAGAAGAGAAGACTTTTAGATATCAGCATTGCCCAGCTGTTTGAAAAACCAAGTCTGAAGACAGTCTTCAAGTCTGCTTTATGAGAGGGAAGAAGTTATTTGGAATCTCTTATTCAGTGACATGGAAATATTTGATGTCCCATACCTAGAATAAAATGGCCAAAAGAAAGGAAGCAGTGGCAAGGAATCTCTATCCTGCCATCACAATAAACTGCAGTTGCATTACTGAGCAGAGACTGGATGATGACTTGACACTGTGAAAGGACTTCCATTTTACGGAGCAGTCTGTCATTTTCACAATACAAGTATTATGTCCATATGTGTGATCTCAATAGCATGGAAGCCAAGGAGACAGGAAAGAAAAAGCATGGAGAACTTGGGTAGTCCCAAAAGTTACCACCCCAGTAAAACCTCCCTTTCCCCAGACATGCTGTATTCATCATGTACTGATGATATTTAAGACAGATCAATCAAAACAGAAGGCAAAAGCTTTGAAACATTTGTGAAATACGTTTCCATCTAATGCTTTGTCCAATTACAAGTCTGTAGTATTAAAAAAACAATGGAAAACCCCTACCTATGGCAGAAACCCACTCATGAGAGATTTCAGATTTGAATGACTTTGATTAATATAAATAGGTGCTAGATTCTCTCTTTTAAATAAGAAAATGACAGCTATGAAACAGATACCAAACTTCACAACATTTTAGAAACAATAAAAAAAATATTTGTATTTAGAAACATAAAATTTAGGAACAGAAAGAACAGGAAAGATTCAAGTGTACAGGCTATAGCTACCACAAAGCAAGTCATGAAACACTAAGACCAGAAGTACAGCAGAAACCAGGGGATTTTTCTTAAGGAAATTGAATCAAAGTTGTACAATAAGGAGCTTTTCTCAGATAGGTCACAAAATATCAGATGAAGACTCCTACCTGAGTGGACAACCAAATGTTTCCGTAGGCTGGAGTATTCGGCAAAGGAGCGACCACATCCCTGTGCCTCACACAGAAAGGGTTTTTCCCCTACAAGGAAAAAGTATGTTCTTAGATTCTGGGATCACAACAGAACAGCCTAGAGATCTCTACCCCATTCCCTCTTACATATAACAAAGTTATATGTAAGGCCTTACATATAACAAAGTTCAATGGAACTTACACATATGCTTCCTAAAGCTTTTAAAGCATGCTCTTTGTCAGCTTTCAAGAAGAAACACTGACATTCTTTTGGAAATATTCTCAGATCATAATTCACTGAAAGTGAAGCAAGGGTCCACTGCTCCTGAACAGATCTTCCAATAAATATATAAATACCAAAAGATTAATATAAAAGTACCAGAAATATTATGTATCTTCCATATGAAGTTCTTAACAACCCGTCCTCTGCTTCACACTCTCCCAGAATCCTGTTCCCTTTCTGCCTCTCCATGCCAAAAATCCCATTAACTGTATTTCCTTTCACATGAGACTCCATATTTTACTTCAGATCAGACTGAACTTGTCAAAATCCTGTGAGAGATGTGTCAGTCATATTTATGTGTGGAAGAACAGTAATTCAAGGCACAATTTGTTCTCATAGGTTGAAATTTGTTATTTCTATATATCCCTGCAGCTACTTTTGTATTTGTCTAAATGATGATAAATTGGGAGGTGACTACATTAATGCAATACAATATGAGTAATCTGTTCTAAACACCCTTTTAATAAAGCCTTAAATAAAACTAAACGTAACTTTTGCCCGCAACATCCCACTAAAGAACTTAATATATACCATGTTTAACACTATGATTTCAAGTCTAACTAGACAACAGTATCGCAGTAACCAAGCAGATCCACCAGAGATTAAGCAAGCCATTTTAGCTATTTTATTGTCTAACACATACATAGTTCAGGGCAAACTTGTTTTTAAAGATGTTTCTACTGTGATTTTGCCTTTATAATTTCTCTCCCTACAGTTCATTTCTCAGCTTATCTACTGTAGCACTCAAAGAGCTGAACAAAAAGCATCAACACAGCATGTTCTGATTGGTGTTACAAGGCTGAAATACATAGCAGATTCTCAAACACTGATTGTACTTTCTGGCTTGCCAAGAACACTTAAAACTTGGAAAGAAGGAAGAAATACTACCATTGAGAAAAAGAGCAGCACACAGTTCCATCCATAAGAAACCCTAGATCTATTTATACCTGCAGTTTTATAACACCTTTGGTCTGGTCAAACTTTTAACTGCACATGACCAATTTGCAGTTCAGAAAGTTATTATTTACTCCTCTAGAAGTTATGACTCTCTTGGGTGCAGAATACTCACTCTATCATAGAGGATTTGCATGTGTCAGTTGGGCCTGTTCACTTCATCTGCACCTTGGCTGGGAGCTTAAAGTGCAAAAGAAAACTGTAAAAACTATGGCTGCTGTTACTACACATTCAAATTTTTATTGTTGGTATATATAATTTTTAACTACATCCCAACATCTGCCCCCAAACCATGTGTTCGAGCTAGACTGCAAATTCTTTAAAATAGCAACCTTCTTCCCTGTGTATCTACAAACTACACACCATACGGCAGTGTTTAAGTAAGGCAGAAGGCATAAACAGCTGCTGGCGGCCCACATGAACTGCAATTTCATTTTACTAGACAGGCCTTGTGCTCTTACAGTTGTCAAGGTTACTTTGAAATGTTAACAAACTGTAATGCCTTCCTGGCCATCAGGGAATCTCTGACAATATTCTGAGAGGCTTGAAGTGGGCCATTTGTTTAAGTGCTGTGATAACCTAAAGGCTTAAGAAACCCCAAGCAAACAAAACCACCAGAATATTCACTATCAACTTTGCTAACTATTAAACTGGTGATCATTCCAGCAGTAACTTGTATGCCTTTCAAACAACTTTCTAGGATAAAAACACCTAAAGCACTTTATGCAATTGTGAAGACTTAGCTGGTACACCGACTTCTAAGAATATTGGCAAGGAAGGATCAAATTCTCCAGAAGAGACAGCATAAGAAAACCATGTACAAAATACAGCAATGTGAAATAGAGAGGTTTGTTTTATTTAACATAAAAGCTAAGCATGAGTTAAGAGTACAAAGGCTCCAGCATATAGTAACATCTCATACTAGCATTAGCGCAGAGCAGTCTGAATGCCAAAATGCTGCTTTCTAGATATTGCCTTTTTCTACTACACTTTGCTACTATATTTTTGCTACTCATTCCACTGTATTGCTCATTTCCGTAAGTCTCCCAAATGTGGTCATACTACAAGCAGCACAGACAACATAAGCCAGTCAGATTCAGCCAGATATCAGTACAGCTACAACTGTGTCAACCAGGACACAACACTAGAGAAGTATCTAAGCTACTGTGCCTTTCAGGAATTTAAAATAGTTTCTTTATAAAAAACAATTACAGCAGTTATGCCTATGAACTATTCCCCTGGGAACAGCCTAGCTTCTCCCCAGAACAATACACACCCCTCCCTTGATCAAAGAACTTGAAGGAGAAAGGAATCTTCAGAGAATGGTCTGAGCAGAGTATAAGGTCATCATATACTATTCGAAGGATGAAACCTGTGTGAAACTATACAGGATAGTAAAAGGGGTAAGCATTTGATTCATTTGACCTATAGATTGGTGTGAATTGATAGAAAAGGGATACTAATAAAAAACAGAGATAAACAACATAATATTCTCAAAAGAGAATGAGCACGGAGGAGGAAGTGGTTTTTATTCCTCAGTAAAGACCCCACCTCTGCAGACCACAAACAGTGAGGTCTAAAACACACCAGTGTGAATTCGTAGGTGATTCTTCAGATTTCCAGCTGTTGTGAACTGTTTCCCACAGCCCAGCTCTGTGCATACAAAGGGTTTTTCACCATTGTGAGTTCTCATGTGCACCTTCAGCCTCTGCAAGACATAGAAACTTTTTCCACAGCCTTCTGCTGGGCAGGTGAAGGAGCGGTCATTCCTGGAAAGCAACAGAATGGCTGTTTCATTACCAGTTACTGCAATGTATTTTTCATGAACACTTGACTTTTAATTAAAGTGAAGTAAATAAAAATGTATTTATTTTTAATAAAAAGAATAAACATTTAAAATAACACTAATTATAAACCAGAAAGACTCAACCAAAGTGAGTGACGAAATCAGAATCATAGAATCATACAATAGTTAGAGTTGAATTAGTCCTAAGGAACTACAGCATGGGTAGTTCACTGGAAGAATCTGTTCAGGTATCTTTTCATTGCATTACCTTACCTATTCCCAACCCAGAATGACTTAGTAAAGTTGTGTAACAAATTATATAGGAACACTGTGGAATTTCAGTCACTGGAGGATCAAAAATTACTGTATGCATACAAATAACACATGCAACTACTGCTGCCCCTGTCTTAGGGCAAGATGATGAGCTCATGTCTACTGGAGTCCTTCCCAGTTTTTAAGCTTCTCATCTACTACTTAACTTAGAGGCTGCCAATTTCTTAGCTAAAAACGATGAGGGTCATTTGTTACAGCAAGCAACTTTGCTCAAGGATATACAAAAACATGACAGCATCCTACAAGTTCTAACATTCACTATACCACAGAAGTGACAGTGATGCTATTTATTGAGCACCTGTTAAAATACAAATATTCTAAACCAAACACTAACAAAGACCTGCAAAAATCTGAATCTAATCAAAGTGTTTTAACATAAATGACCTAAAGCAAACAACAGGCCTAGTATTTCTAAGAGTAATACCAGGTTTTCAGAGCTTGTCAATGTCGAAAACTAAGGCTATAACAAATAGAGAGCACAGTTTTTCAATGTCATGACAACATACAGCTTTACTCTGCTCACCGGTGTGTTTTCAGATGATATTTGAAGTGAGCTGGCCACACAAATGTCCGATCGCAGCCCTCAACTGTGCACTTCAGCTTCCTTTCCATGCGAGATAAATGAGGAATGGGGCTGGAGTCTTTTGGCTGCCCATCTCCTGAGCAAAGATGAATATTTTCACCTGGAAGAAAAAGACCACCAAAATCTGAAAAAAGAGACAAATTACTATACTGTTGCAATTTTAATAGATAAACCCAGCATCATACACGATACAGGACTGCAAAGCAGGTGTGTACTTCGTTACTAATTGTTTACCACATCCTACATACTGCTGCCAAGCCTGTAACAGGGATCAGACACAGGTTTCCAAAACTTATGAGGCCCATAAACTGTTCCCAACAAGCTATCTGTATCAGATCAGCTACTACCAGATGAGGCTTACTGCAAGAAGAATAGAGAGCCAATGCATCAAAAATTGTAAAAATGGTTTCTGCATCAGTATCTACCAACCAATTATAAGTAGTAGCCAGAATAGCTCTTTTTAAAAACACCTTAGCTAAAAAACAAACAAACAAAGGTGCATTTGTTTGCAATTATTTATTAAAATAATTAAGTCACAAAGCATGTGACTAAATACAGTTCTCCAGAAAACTGATCCCCACACCCAGTGGAGCTAAGAAGCAAGTGTAAATTGCAGTATGCGTTAAAAATAGACACTTAAAAGTGAAAATGGAAGCTGAAATACGAGTCAGAAAGAAGATACTCTTTTGATGCACTGAAGAACAGGCAGACTACAATGGAACTGCTGGCTCAATGAAGTTCATTCCCTGAGAAAATCTGAGCAGCCTATTTATATTGCAGAAAAGAAATACATGGTTGCTCTATACGAGTTTGTCACTGATGGTCTGAAGATGTCAGAACAGATTAAAAGCAAGACAGAGTGAAAGAGAGGAAGAAATAAGCTGAAACTTGGTCCTGTATGGAACATCCAACTTGTGAGACAGAATCAGCAGATTTCCTACCATTATTGCTTGCTTTGGCATTCTTAGCGAGCTGTGCCCGAGTAGCAGCAATTAAACTGTCATGGGCCAATTCTTGCACTCGTAGGAACCATGGGGTATTGCTGTCTGTACTATCATGAGAAAGAAAGTCATTCCCAGAATCTTCTGCTTCATCTTGAACAAACACCAAGTGCTCTGCTGGAGACCCCAGCCCTAGAAAAGAAGACAGCTTCATGAAACAGAAAGATAATGTAGCAGAGAGAAATTTCTTTTGCTTCCCAGAGGTTAGTGTTCATGGCATGGTTGCAATAGCTGCACTGAAAATGTCTTCACTGACCTCTATATTGTAGAAAGCTGTTGATGATTAAATGCTTCTGAAATATCCAATAACGCCCAGCAAATTTCATGATCTTTCCCCTTCATAAGCATCAGGGACAGAGCTGTACTTATATCTCCTGCATTTTGCTGTCTGAGCCATATCCAGCCAGATGATAAACAGAGGAGAATTACCTGCTCTTGTTAGGTTGAGAAGAATAAATGAAGTGCTGTCACTAGGCTGGAGGTCTTGCAATAAAGTGGAAGTCTCTGAAGCTGACAGAAGTTCAGGTGGTTTCTGTACATTCTGTGCCCTTGTTTCCTCTCCATCAGGGCCCACATTTACCTGGAGACTTCTCAAGACAGCAGATGAAGAAACATCTTTGGAAGAATTAGTGTGACTTGGAGAAGTGAGATCTCTTTCATCATCTAGTAAATAAAAGTGAAACCACAGTAAATTAAAGTATAATTACACTATGACTACAAGACAAAAAAATGAAAGTTTCAGTCACCTTTCTGAACTTGTTCCTCCATCCCTTATCAGTAAGAGGCAGTGGGCCACAGAGGCACAGTAAAGACAGCTGTATGAAGGACATGCTCACAAAGATCTGCCACACAGATTTTACCTGGCAACATGAGTCTGTTGCATTCTGAGGTCTCAGTAACAGGAAGGAGAGAAAGACATGTGATGTCTTTTGGTTCGGATTCCACCAGCTCTTGTCCCAGTGGAATAGAAGTATTCTGAACAAACTGAACCAGAAGCTGAAAAAAAACCCCATACCGAAGGTTAGGTCAAGAGCAGCACAAATCATTTAAAAAGGTATTAAACCCAGTCTCCATTACCCCCTACTGCCTTGCAGGAGACACTGAATATAATCCCATGAATACACATCAAAGTAAATGGAAGCTTTTCAATTTACATTAATGACAAAAAAGGAATTGTTTGTATTGATCACTTCTGAAGCACCCATAAAATTCTCATTTCTTTAACATACAATAAACAACTCTGGATCACTGCAGACTACTCTGAAGGCTATTAAGGCTATTCCTTTTTAACTGATCTTCTACCAAGACAAATATTACCAATACACGCCATGTTTTAAGGCATATATTCCTTTTTTACTTCATCTTTTACCACTTAATACTTTACTATGCTCTAGCCTTCCAACTAAATGGTTTTTATGCTCAACCTTGGGTGCATTTTAAAATCACTGCCTTTAAATACTTACCTGAAAGAAAAAAAAAAAAGGCAAACAAAAGACTGGTTGCAAAGAGTGTAGCTAATGAGGATTCAAAATAGGCAGATAATGATAAGAGGAACAAGAGGCTAGGATGACAAGGGGGGAGAACACAGACAACCTTGTCCATCCAAATCAATTACTCCTAAAGCCATCAAAGACAGACAATTAAAGCCATTGTCCTTAGTGTGAAACCCACCCACCAAGCAGATTCAACAGAAGAAATCGTCTTCAGAACACTATGCAAAGTAAGGGACACTATTGCATGAAGGGTTATGGGACTCATACTGAGATGCATTCCCTGGGGAGAACTTTGGGACTGAACCAGAGATTTGCAGGATTGTACATGGCTTAGTATGCATTGTTTAAGGGAAACACCAGTGGCAGGAAAAGGAAGGGATCAAGGTGGATCAGGGCAGAACAAACACAGGAAAATGGAGAGGGGAGGATAAAAGCAGCCCATTACATATAAGCAGGAAGTTGGTCAATTCAGTCTGGTACAGCCTAACCATCGCAGTCCATCCTGCCCTCTTATTAAACTGCATTCTAACTATTTCCTGTGTGATCGTGTATGTGTCATATGCTAATGAACTCCAAACCAGACTAGTTGGCAAGCGTGGGACATATCCTGGAGAAATCCATTAAGGTTTTCTCTAGGCAGAAACCCTAGGGAACAGAATCAGGCACTTTGTGCTGCCTGTGTTTATGTGGGTAAAGCTCTGAGTGTCCTACCTTTTTTAACCTGTTTGGTGCCTGTCACAACTGTACAGTGCACGTGTTTGTATTTGAAAATTGTACTGAACCCCACTTAATGGCTGGATCTAAGATCAGAAATAGGGAGTAGCTCTCATCTTGATTGGCCCAGGAGGGTGAAGGATGCTCAGGTCATTCAGTCCAGCAGATTTGCTATCCTTAATGTCAGGTCTTGCAAGGCAAAAATTACTTCTGGCTAACTCCTTAAAATCTTGAGATACAAAAAAAGGAACCTGACGTTTGAAAAGGAACTGCAAGTCAGGGAAATGCCTTTCCTCAACCCTGAAAGTCTTCCCATATTTAATCAAGTTCAGAGTCGCAAAGCATGTGCTTGTTTATTCATTCTGTCCCCTTGACAGCATCTCAGATTTTTGTCAGACTACTGGATATAATGCTGGACTCTTTACCTTCATGGCACACACACAGAAACAAGCCTCTGGTTTCCACTTCCAGTGCCACAGCAATCCCTACAAAGTACTCTGATTTAATAAAGGAAGTGCTGCATGGCATTATGAGATAACACAGCCTAACTATTGCAACAGACTGAACTCATTCTTTATGGACTTCACAAGGTTTATTAACAAACCTTTGAATGGAATTAACCTTTCAGAGACCAGAGAGAATGAAAGGAGTCAGTTGTAACAGGCCCATACAAACATTCCACATTTCAGAGAAAACATCCCTCAAAACCCATATATAGAATCTATTTATTTGGCTTTAAGCTCTGTCACTTACCCCTATACTCATATTCTCAAAATATTTTGAAAAAAAAAAAAAAAAACCAAAACAAAACCAAAACCCCACAGATGAAAAAAATATGGAAAATAACAATACACCAAAAACTTAATTCCCAAGTCACTATTCCCTATCTCTAGGAAACTCCTTGACATAAAGATCCTGCACTCTGCTGCTCTCTAGAAAACAACTGAATGCAACAGACTTCCTTTACCTTTGGCATTTAGAAGGAAACCGCAGTATAACTATTCAAAAGCTACTACCTTCATTGTGACCATTTTAGCATGCATTCACACAAAGCTCAGGGTTGTCTTTGCACTGAGATGGCTCATTGGTGTCAAAAGAAACAGAGGAAAAAAGCATGATATGCCCATGGTACACGTGTGATTAAAACCCAACAGTCACTTTTATTCGTATTTTTATGTTGTGATTGTCTTAGTATTTAATTTGCAGAACTACTAGCACTCAATTCCAAATTACTTCTTTAGCAGATACCAGCCTTTTGAGTCTCTTCCACATGAGGACAAGGTTCATTAAATCAAAGAAAGTGCAAGGAAAACTTAATAGTTTTGGGGTTTAATTTCTCTACACTTACTTCCTCTCATAAAAACATTGGAAATACTGATGCTTCTTCAGTTTTACTTCAAAGACTTAACTGCTGTGAAAGCCCTGAAGCCTTAATTGCCCAGACTGGTTTCACCTGCTCAGGGGCTCAATTTAAGCTCAAACTATATGCTCTAGTCCCTTCCTGAGCTGTAGGTTTATCTACCTCAATACCTGTCTCCTGGAATGGATCTGGGACTCTTACTGCATTAGTGTCTCCAGGCCTAGCTCCAGCTACTTCTGAATGGGCTCTTTGGATAGACCCTGAATCTGGTTCATCACTTTGCCTCATCCAGGACAGTGGATGGATCCTGCCTCCAGCACTGGTCTCTGCCTGACCTGCTCAATGAAGACACTGTATTGGCTTGGATCGTTCTTGGCTCCCATCTCACCCTCCTTTAGAAGCAGCCTGTCTGATGATTATAAAGGTAAAACCATGTCTTTAAGTCATTCAGATGGCAGTACACCACAAGTTGACTTGCAGCTTGGAAGTTTAGTGTTTTTCCTCTTATGTATACTGCAAGTTTATCCTGAGACCCCAGTCAGAAGAGGGAACCATTTTTATGTTGGGGAAAAAAATCCATAGGCAATAAGTCCCTCCCCCAGGGCTATGCAGTCTAATTTAAGATTAAAAAATTGGAGAAAGAGGTGTAATAAGAGAACAGAGTAAGTGTCCTGGGTTCAGCTGTAGCTGACCCCAGGGCAGTAAGAAATAACAAAGTGAGCCAAGCAGAAGAAAGAAGTTGGAACTAAAATATGTGAGCAGCAAGATGGTTCTAAATTACTGCATTTTCTTTCATTTAAAAGCTGTTCATGATCCCTACTGCTGCTTACTCCACCATGAAACCTTGTTTTATGGACTCTTTTGGATTTATACAGAAAATCCTAGAAAAAAGCCTTTCATCCACTTCCAGACACCAACAGCAAGTCACTAGGGAAAAGCAAAATGTATCAGCCAGAAACAGATGCTTAGAAGAAAGGAGATCCTTTACATTTTGTTTGTAAAGTAGTAAGACACTAGTACAAAGAATTAAAATGGGGCAAAAGACTCAGAAGTAAACAAAACTACATGAATCATGCTCATTAGTAAAATTTGGAACAAAACCCTCCACCCTTCCCATAACCTAAAGCAAACCAATCACCAACTCTGTATCAAATAACTCATGACAGCTATGTACTTACATAAACCTTCCTTCCTGTTCAAAATTACTTAATACCTTTGTGACAACTGCAGCAACTGGAATACAGGGCGAAAAATCATTACAAACAGGTGTCCCTGCTTATGGCAGGGGCGTTGGAACTAGATGATCTTAAGGTCCTTTCCAACCCTGACTATTCTATGATTTTATGAAACACTGTTCCATGTTTTCTTTAGTTTCTTTTAATTTGATTTTGCAGCTGAAAGCATATAGGAAACTAGAGTATCTGCTAGTTGGTTATTCAACATAAGACAGACTAGGAACAGAAGTGATAAATTAAATGTGCAGATATACAAACTTAACAAACTGTAGGTAAGAGAGAGTAACAAAGACACTGGGACACTGATGGATGGGCAATTACAGGAATTGGCTGGAGTGGCCTTGAAGAAATTCAACCAGAAATTTTGCAAGAAATGGAAACATCACTACGTGGGGTTACCAGAACACAATCTCACAGGCAAGAGCAAAATCACGGGATATGGGAGAAATTCTGGGACTAGGTAAAACTTACTAAGATGTCTTAAGAGGAGGCTGTGGGAATGTGGAAAAAGTTAGGGATATTTAGGAAAAGGATCAAAGCCTGGGAAAGGGAGGGATCCAGGTGAATAGGGAAGGAACAATCATGGGGAACAGGAGAGTGTGAGGGACAATATGGATTGACCACTTTAGCAGGCTGCAGGTCAGTATGTCACTCCTCTGCCTCATCACTGTGGTCTATCTTGTCATCTTTTCACATCCTGTTTGATCCTAAATAGTTTCAAGTATGCTCATCTCATTAACTTGAGGCTGGACTATCCTATGAACAGGAGGAAACCATAATCTGGAAAACAAAGATCCTGGCCAGAGGCTGGACTGAAAAACCCAGGGCCTGGAGATGGATACTGGAAGGACTCAAGGTTTGGCAGAGATGGAGCAGATGTATGACTGCGAGTCTGCATGTCAACTGAGTGACAGCATTCATGCAATAGGCTAGCAAATTTCAAGCCTGGTTACCTGACGAGTAGGAACAGGATTAGGCCATTTGTGGTCTTGTTGTTCCATGTGAATGCCACTTGTGGTTTTAGGTGCGTGTGAAAGTACTGCTCTGCCACGTTACTGTTTACAGCCACACATGTCTGTACTGTCTATGTGTGCATGGACACATATTTGCAGTTCAGGTTCAGCCACACTTCCGTGTGAACCTGTGAATAGTGCAGTGGTCTCTTCACTGAAGGACCAGGAGGGGAGGTATCTCCTGGATGCTACAGTTTGTCGTATCTCAGAACCACATAATATCTGATACTACAAACAGGATTCTGATGGGCTGTAAGTACTCCTGGCATGGTGACTACAGAATCCCCATGTAAGGAGGGGACTAATCTTTCTGTAAACATGTCTGAAGTGCTGAAATTTCTAACCAAGTAGACAGACCACGTTGAGGCACCTGAACAGGAATAGTTAGGGAAACTAAATGTACAGAGTATTAACAGAACACAAAATAAGTAAAGAGGTGTGAGGTGGCTTACTCAGCAGCCAAGATATCCCCTGGAATCTGGAATAAATTTTGCTATCAATTGCAAAAGGACATCCTCAATTTAGATATTCAAACTTCATGGGCCACATATGAGTCATACAGAGAATCTGTAAGCCTTGGAGGGACAAAATGGGCAAGTTCAGCTGTATGTTGCTATTAAGAAACTGGGTTTTTTTTCTTTTTTTGGGGTCTGCTTTTACTGTTCCTGCTGAAAGACCATGTAACCCTGAAAATCCTGTAGTAAGGTAGACAGTGTGTGTATTAAAAATATAAAATATTTGTTAGCCCTTGTCACTGAACAAATAGTTGTCATTCCTGCTTGTCAACAACCGACAGCTGGACAGGATGATCCTGGGGTCTATCACTGGAAGTAGTGCAGAATGCTTGTGTTACCAAGAAGCTTGGATAATGTCCCTGACCTGGGGGGAGGGAAACTATGAAAAAAAATTAAAGAACTGACAACCCTTCCTAGAGAGCCTTAGAGAGCATTTTTTGTTCGGGTTCTGGTTTGTGTTTGTTGTTGTGTTATTTTTTTTTTTTTTATTTTAAGATTAAATTTTAATCTTAAAATTATTTTAATCTTAAGATTAGAAAAAACCAACAAACAAAAACAAAGGAGAGGGACTAAAAAACTAAATGAAATATGGCCGTCTGGGATGGATCAGGTCGAAGCTTGTGTCCTGTAACAACCCCTTCATCATTATTCAAACGCCAGGAAGTGCCAGGCAGCTGCTTTGTTTGAGGTGTGGGGGTGGCTGGGAGGGACAGGGGAGGAAGAGTTCTCTAGCACTAATGTTCACTTCTACCCTACTGGACAGCTGGGGAGAGAGCTGTACTAGACTCCCAGAGAAGCAGGGGCCATGTTTTTAATCGATACCGTTTCTGTTCCAAATTTTACCCGTAAACCACTACAAAATAAAAGAGATCAAAAGAACATTTAGTAGAGAAGTTCAGGGAAAGGAGGAACTGAAGGCCGTGGAGGGCAGGGGGCTCTCCTCCGTACAAACAAGAGCCTCCTTGTGAGGCGCTAATGAGGAGACAAAGGAGAGGCTAAAATTTCTCCCTCCACCCCTTTTCAATTTATAGATTGGAGTTGTAGGTTGTGCTAAAGCTACCCCCAACAGCTGAAAGCACCCTGCAGTGTCCCAGTGTGGTGGAAGTGGCTGGAAACGTTCGCAATTGTAACAAATCACCCTGAAGACTTAAAGCATGAAAAATGCAGATCTTATCAGTTGCCTGAAGAAAGCTGGTAACAGAGCTTTGGGGGCAGGGAGTCCAAGAGCAAAAGCAGATCCATCTGTCCGTACAAACTGTTTCCAAACAACTTTGTAACTTCCTATGAAAAGGTGATTCTCCTCTATTTCAGTGTTAAACGTTTACTGGCATGTAGGCAGCTTCTTTAGGGGTAAAACCAGTCACAAAGAAGCTTATGCAATCTAGCCATACTGCTTTATTTATATTAATCTAGATGTTACACAAATACAGTTAGATCCTAATAATACCTTTCTCACATGGTAGGGGATATAAGTATCTATAAGAATTATGGTGCCATGGCTCACCAGAGGATATAAAATAATGACTGACTTTTAGAGATATTCGAACTGCTATTTGGGAAAGGTGTAAAAAGGGTTATCTACCAGTTCCACATCAAAGGAATAGAAAATAGTGCAAACTTAACAGTTAACTTTCACAATCGGAACCAGAAAAAGGGTGTGTATTATCTGGTAATCCACAATGCAAATGAATCCCAACTTGCAGTATAAAACAGCTTTGATCAAGACTGAGGAGAGCAATTTAGAAGACAGCATCTGTGGAAAGGATGCCCTCTGAAACCACGGTAGCTTTCATGCATCAGGCCTGCTCCTAGTGAAGAGTGGCCTACTCTGTTCTGGGCTTGCTGGGAAGGCAATACAATTCTGCTGTGAAGAAACACAACTACTATGTAAACATGCCTAATTAACAAATACTTCACTCAACTCCAGAAAAGACAAGGCCCATTTACAGCTCCTGTTCAAGGAAGAAGCCTTCCAACTACCCTGACCCTTGGCTATCAGAACTAATCTATGGGAATCCACCCACTCACTCATAGACTGCAGTAACAAAGTGCCCCACCGTATCATGCAGAACTGCAAGAAAATTTCATAGAATTTATGAAGCAGTAGAAAGGAACTCCTTGTGGCCCATGCTGAGACCACTCGGTGCAAGCACGAATTCACAGCCATGTATTTTCCTGAATAGTGTAATTGGGCTTTGGCTGCTCTGTTAAGAAACAAGTAACACATCACCTCTAACAAACTGTAGACTGTTGTATCTGGCAAATTATAGGTATGTGTAACACAGACCAGAACTCCTCAGACACTCATCAACAGCCTACCTCTGAAGTGAAATCTTGAAGAGGTTCATCTAGACTTTTGGTAAGAAAACAAAACTGTCTTGGGTTATCTGAATGGGTCTCACAGGAAAGACTAAAGTTGTTATCTGATGTAACAAGGAGTGCAAGATGTATATAACTTAATATGCAATGTTTAAAGGGAGGATCAAAAAATGAATCAAGGTGGGTACATGGAGAAAGAACCATGGGTAGTGGGGAGAAAGGAGACTCCAGTAATGTTTGCTGGCTGCTGGTCTGTACACTGCTGTGTCTGATCACTGCAGGCCCTTCTACCTACATATGAAGCATATTCCTAAATATTCTACAAACAAGTGAGTGCACTGCTAGTAAGCTTCTAGTCGACTGATGTATGAGGAGGCAACTACGGCCTGGAAAAACCTGATTACATCTAGAAACTGGCTTTTTAGCCAGAAATGTATTACATTAACAAACTTTAGTGTTGTTCATGCTGTATGTATTTACATCTTAAAGGTACTTTAAGTGTGTATGTGTTAATTGGTTTGTGGCCAGCTGCACATGCACTTGCATGCATACACTGACACCACTGCAAGCCATGCTCAGCTGTGCTACAGGCTGAACCTGGAATGGTCCAGCAGCCTCACACCAAACAGCCACAGTCCCCCGGGGTGCTGCTGCCTTCCCCTTCTGCCACTGCTTAATGGAAGCAAGAGTAGTTGAAAAAACAGAACTGGCCAATGCTTATAGAATAATCTAGACTTCCCAAAACCAAGTAAAGTCAATCTGGTTTGAGGGAAAGAAGTAGTCAATATAGTAATTTATTTTATTCTTGTATCAGAATGAACATTATAATAGTGGGAAAAAAAAAATAATGTAACCTGAGAACAAGCCAGAATATTGGCTGACAATTTAAGAGGGATGGGAGGGGAAATGTGCAATAATCTTTAATCTCTTTCACTATTCAAATCAAAACATGGAAGCATTAGAGATGCCACTGAAAACACTTTGAGAATTAATACATAAGCAGCAAACTGAGTATACTTATTGAACTTTTTCTAAGTGTTGCCCATAAACGCTGCTGGGCACTAAACCCACTTCACCATTGCTCACCTCAGGTTTGGATTCTAACTCATCCGATAACATTGATTCAAGTGTCCGATTCCTGCAGTTGTCCTCAGCAAGGCACAGAGTGTTTTGTGTTTTAGTTCAGAGAGAACAATACTCCCTGGTTATTCTCATATTTTCCTATGTGTGAAACAATGTGGTGGTCCTTCTGTAAGAAGCTGTGCTGCACAAATATTCAATTTAACCTAAAAAAAAAAAATAAAAAATAGAGAGAACCAAAAACCAAAAGCAAAGTGAAAAGAAGGAAGAAGATACTGCACGTAGTTGTAAAATATATATTTTGAAGTACTGGGAAAACGCATTTACCTGATTCTTGCATTTGCATTGTCGTTGAGTTGGCAAAATAACATCCTAACATTGTGAAATCAATTTTCAAAGGCTATCTACCACATTTTATTTGCAATAACATATTTTTAATGGAAAAAATGGATAGTTGGTTGTGGAAACTTATGGGATCAACTGAAAATCACATACAGTGTGCAAGAGACAAGGGAGTTGAATTCCCAGCCTGCAAAACAGTGGAATTGTCCAAGTTGTAGATGAAAGACAAGTGTATACAAACAACCTGACACCAGAAAATCTCTGCTTTTCCTGTCACTATGTCTCTGATTGTGAAATACCTTGATGAACACAGGTAGATTAGAAGTTACTTCACAAATAACTACACAATGTTTCTTCTTTGGGCTAAAAGGTAAAATGAGAACAAGCTGGTACCTGGTTTTGCCTACTGGGAAAGCACTTGGACACTAGAGGTGGGAGAAGAAAGCGAGTCATGTACAGCTCTTCCATCAGAACTGATCTATTGACTATATTAAAAAATAACGAGAATAAAGGATCAGCTAAAAGAACCCAGAAATCTTCCTCTAGCACTCCTCACACTAAGCAGCGCTGCGCAATATACTCTGTACAGGAGCCTCTCCTTCTGTCATGAAGGGGCAAGATAATGAACACACATAAAGCGGAGTACTTCAGGCCAGCGCACCCAAGCCAGGGCTCGGGAATACTCCCGCTTGCTCACCCGTTGCCCCCTCCAGCCCGCACCCGGGAGGGCGGGCCCCGAGGCATCCGCGGGGTAGACAGCCGGAGCTGTCAGGTCCGGCTGCCCGCACCCCTTCCGGGGGAACAGGGGTCGGCCGGAGGAGGTGGATGGGAGCCCGACCCTAGTGCCGCGGGGCAGGGTGGAGCGCCGAGGCCTGGCAGAGGCGGCGCCCCACCCCCACGCGGGCAGGTGCGGCAGCCCTCCCCCCCCCACGGCGGGGGTCGGTCCGTGTCCGTGAGGCGGGGCTGCTGGGAGCGGGGAACCCGGGCTGCCCACAGCTGCCTCCCGGCCCGCTGCGTTCCCGTGCCTGGCCGAGGGCGGCGGAGCCCCAGAGGTGCGCCCACCCCTCCCCGCCCGCCTTACCGGCATCTCAGCCGCCCGGATGTGACGGCGTCCCCGGCCGGAAACGCCAAAGACTCGCGGGGGTGCACGCTCCCCCTCTCCCAGCTCTATGGCGAGCGGTGTGCTGAGCGCCACTTCCGGCCGCCGGTGATGTCCCCGCCCCGCTCGGCCAGGCCGCGCCCGCTGCCCGTGGCTCCCAGCACCGCCTCCTCTGGGGCCCTCCCACCGTTCTTTCCGCGGCGGGGCTTTGCTGGGGAGCCGCCGGGGGGTGTGACTGTACGGCTGTGCGGGCACCTCCCGCCCGTCCGCCCCGAGAGCGGAGCTTGAGCTAGTTCACTCAGCCCTGCAAGTTCGGGGTTTTCCCCAGTACGACAGGGGTAGTCCCAGGGCTGGAGTGCTCACCTGCAGCCTGATTCCTCCGAAAATAACCTTCTGATACACAGAGTATTTTACAGGTGAAGATTATGGAGGAACCTTTGGTGTTCTTGCAACCCCAAAACTCCTCTTTTCAACGTGTTTGTTACAGCGCATGGGGAAACACCAGTTCCCTACTAGTACTTGCTTTCTGTTTCTGCTTTGCTCAGACTCAGTGCATCTGTTCTTGCAGCTCGTGGCAAGAGAACTCCTGAGCTCACAGCAGCTTGCTAACGACACAGAACAAGGCAACAATTCCATAAACGTGGTTAACAACATCTGTAAAACCCAAGGAGAGACTGAATAAATCCAAAAGCTTGTGCTTTGGCTTTTGTTCATCACCCATATCCTGGTGTCTGTAGTTAGCAGGACAAAGCTCCTGGAGCCGCAAGGTTGGCAGTGTCTGGTCTTGATGTGTGCTGCTGAACCAGTGACCTTCAGGTCCAGTAAATTTTAACTCGGTTATGGTTAGTCCATAGCTCTGGAGCCATGCGTGGCTCCTGACTTCCATGGCAGAACGGCTGCTCATGGGATGGGGTTGGCGCTGCTAAGCAATAAGAGTCCCAGCGATGTGAAAGTCATGGGACAGGAGCAGTTGAGGCTGGCAGAACCAGGTTCCTGGGGTCCCCGGGCGTTAACAGCCACGCTGGACTGTATGACAGCATGTGGTTACTTCCCAGGAAATGAAGGTCAGCCCCTGCCTGCAAACTGCTCTGCACTGGTTTCCTACAGGATGTGCAGTATAGCTCCTCTGCCTTTCAGCCAACTTTGATTTGCAGCTTACAGATTCAGTTACCCCCTTAGCTTTAAAACTCTCTGTGGCTCAAGAGAGGGCTGTAAGCTGTAGTAGTCATACTGAGAGCCTGGTGCTTCAGCAAAAAGGCCATTGACCATCTGCCTGCTGGAACTACCGTGGAACTCCCTACAGGCTGCAAGCAAATCAGATGCTCATCCTTTTCTAAGGTATTATTGCATCAATTTGCAGTTGTTGCATTAGTACTAACAAAAGCTGGCACCATGGAATCAACTGACAGTCAAGCCAAAGCGCATTTCTGATGTCCAAGGCAGGGAAAACTGTGATTCAAGGCCCAGAATTTGCAGCCTCTGAGATCTAGGTTGCCTCAGTGCCATACCATGCATGCGAATGGCTTGAGTCAGGAAACCTCACCAAGTCTGGCATTTATAATGTCAGCCCACTTGACCATAGTTGTGATGATCTGAAGCTTTAGGTCACTTTATTCACTTGAGCCTACAAAACTGAAGATAACCCCAATAAGCTGGAGCTGAGTAAATGACCATGCAATCATCACAGTTAAAAACTGTTACACTGTGTTTATCACCACAGGCATGATCCCAGCAGATTTGCAGATCTGATACAACCCAACAAAGGCAACCAGAAATGCAGGACTATTGTCTTTATAACCCATTTTTTTCTTTATGCCAGTTTGGTAATCCCAGGGCAATGAATTATAAAGCTTGATTCTGTTACATTAAAATACTTCGTAATCTCAAAACTCCTTTGACTCATCATCAGCTAAACAACATGGAATTGTTAAGTAGTAAAATTTGAAGACATGTAGGCATGCAAACTCCTTTCATTTGTATCCTTCTAGGCCAGGTGAGTTTGACTGCTTCAGAGCTTACATCTTGACAGCCTGGGGGATTTCCCCTAATCTGACAGGGGAACCTGCACAGGAGTAGCAGTGCTTACCTGAGCTGTTTGTGCAGATCCAAATCACTTGCGCAGGTGTGTGAAGCAGCACTGGTCCCTGAAGGGAGAACTGCCTGGCTGGGAATTTCCTATGGTCTCACTTTCTCAATAACACCTATCCCTCTGAGGTCATTCTCTGTAATCAAGGAGAAATAGAAGACTCAGTCACAGTTCCTCCATGACCAGATTCAAGAAAAGAGAAACAATACTGGGGTTCCACCCCTGCTGTGAGAGGAGAGAAAATGGCCAGTCATGGAGGATGGCTTAAATCTGGTTGTTGTTAAGGCTGTTCACAATGGGACCCTATTCTGAACGCAAAGAGAAGCCTGAGCTTTACTTCTCTTATCCCATCTTTTGTTCTTTCATTTGTACATTTTGGTACACTCAGATATAATATTGTTATATAGTGATGTACATTGTTCCAAGATACTTGCTGTACTAAATTTTATTTCAATGAGGTTTTTAGAATTGTAAAACTTACATATGAAACTGCAATTCACTTCGATGTTTGGCCTTTGCAGCATCAGTATGTGACAGATTTTTAAATTCTCTCAAAAGGCTGCATGCACGAGAGACGCTGTCTTTACACACCTACAGCTGACATTGGCACGGCTATTACAAAGCAGAGTTTTACGAAACTGAGGGAACCAGGATTTGGCGCATTTCCGCACGTATCCTTTCAGGCGCGTGTACAGCTGTGTCACGTGTCGGACTCTTGCTGCGCTTCGCCTTTCCTGCGCAGTCAGCGCGTTTCCCGTGGCGGCAGCTGGAATGCCGCTGAGGTAATTTCGCCGGCTCAAAGGCGTACGTGCGGCCGGAGGAGGGCCCCGTCGGCGCCGCCCGATACGCTTCCCACCCAAGTCCTCTTCAACACAGGCTCCCCCGGGCAAGCGCGGCCAGCGGGGACTCTCCAGCACGCTGCGCCCGGCAGCGCCCAGCGCTCCCACAGGGGCCAGCGATGGCTGCGGATCCGCTTCCCGGTCACCCCGCCGCACCCAGCCCGGCCCGCAGCCCCTCAAGCCGCAGTACCGGTGGGCACCCACACAACCTCGCTCCGCTCGGACGCTGAGCTGAGCTTCAGTCCCCCGTTCTGGGTTACGCTGCGGGGCTGGGACGAAGGCACGCTGCTTCCACCGCGAGGTGTCGGAAACTCGCTGGCTCCGCTGCGAGACGCAGCGATGGAGCAACACCCCCCACCACCGGCACAGAAGAGTTAATGGCTAACGCCCCCCCTCGCGGAGGCGGTTAGCCCGGCTCCACCTCCCATTCGAACAGTGGCACGTTCCATTCCTCCCGCGGGGTAGCTCCTCCACCCTCCTCCGAAGCGTTTCTCGTCGCCTTGCAGGAATAGAAGACGTGAGGCGGAAGCGTGTTCATTAACCACCCCCCTCGGGGGTGAGGTGGTTGGGCCTACACGGCGCCGCGCGGGCGGGCGGTCTAGACCCACCTCACCCCCTTTCGCGCCCCTCCCCGCCGCGCTGGGCGGTGGTAGGGCCTGCTCCGCCCCTCCTCCCCCCCCCTACCCCCCGGCGGCGGCGCGGGTGGTGCGTCCCGGCAGCAGCCGCGTCCCGGCCGGCGCCCGCCCCCTCCGCCTTGTCATTGATGTTGTTGTTTTTGTCGCAGGAGCTGGAGGCGAGGCCGGGGCCGCCGCCTGGGGCCGCCGCAGCGGGGCTCGGGCCGGCGCCAGGCATGTCGGTGTGCGGGGAGGCGGTGGGAGCCGGCTCCCTGCCCAGCGAGCTGGTGGTCCACATCTTCTCCTTCCTGGCGGGCCCCGACCGGCTGCGGGCCTCGGCCGCCTGCTCGCACTGGCGGGAGTGCCTGTTCTACCCGGCCCTGTGGCCGCGCCTCCGCCTCAGTCTCCGCGTCTCGCCGGCCGAGCGTCCGCGCCTCGAGTTCCTCATGCGGAAGTGTGGCTGGTTCGTCCGTGAGCTTCGCGTACAGTTCGCAGCCGACAACTACCCCAGCAGCGGCAGCGGCGGCGGAGGGGGGGCGGCGGTTGCGGCGGCGGCGAGCGAGGGCGCCGCCGCGGCGGGGGACGGGGAGGCGCCGCCGCTGTGCCCGCGCTGGCTCGACCTGCTGAGGACCTACTTGGAGCTGGTGCTGTGCGTCCTGAGCAGCGTCCGGAACAACAGGTACCGCCGCAGGGGCAGGGCAGGGGAGCGGGCCGCGCTTCGGCCGGGGGAGCCTGAGGGGAGGCAGCGGGGGAAGGGGGCAGGCGGAACGCAGAAGCCTCTGGAGCCACGCGGGGCCCTGGCCCGGCCGCCCCAGCCGCTTTCGCGGGGGAGGGCGACGCCCGCAGCCGACAGTGGCGTCTGTGGGAGACCCGCGGCGGCCGGTTCCTGCTGGGGCTGCGCCCGGAGCCCCGAGGCTGCGGGAGGAAGGCCCGCGGAGCCCCGCGCTGCCCGCACGGGAAATCCTGATGTTTGTGCGGCTGCGAGCTGAGCAGAAGCGGAGGCGCGCTGCTTCGCACTGCCCAATTGTTGTTCTCTTTTGTAGCTTGATAGGGAATATAAATGCAGGCGTTTAGTTGGCAAGCGGCTAGTCAATATGCGAAACAGATGTAACTGCAGTAATAAAAACTCCTTCGTCTTTCCGAAGGAGAGGGAGTAATGCAACTGCCGTGAAGCGAGTGAGAGCCGGGAGTTTGAATTTGGTGCCTAACAAGGCACCTTTCTCGCTTTAATATATAAGCCCTACTAGCGTCAGGATTGAGACCTCTTATGCATGACTGAAAAATAATTAATGCCGCAAGAAGTTAGAAGGAAGGTGAAAATGGCATCACCGGTGTCTTTCAGGACTGAGAAGGATGAAGTACTGCCCCAGTAAAACACTTTCACCTTTCTAGCTCTGAGGGATTTTGCCGTTGAAAAGATGAGCTTTCATGCCAGCCCTCCTGTTGCCGGCTAAACTGAGATTTGACTCAGTTTTAAATAGGAGGAGGCTTGGTTTTGTTTGAAAAAGTACTTCAGACGTAGGATTTTCTTGACGAAATTGATTTTAAATGATAGAAATATGTTTGAACGTAAGATATGTTTAGATCCTGCTTTTTACAGACTTTTGCAGGGTAGATAATTTCCTGAGGTTGGAGTTCTTTAAAGTGAAACTACTTGCATTCTCTTCGCCGTGTGTGGGTGTGATCAAGATAGATATCTTTTTAAAAAGATAATAATCAGATATCTTAATATATGGCCTCCAGACAGTACCTACAACAGGAAACCAAGGATGTTAGGTTGTAATGTGTTTGGAAAGCCATACAGAGTTTAGGATAGGAAATGGTTAATATTGCCTCCCCTCTGTGTACATATAGCTTTACTTATCAAGGAAATTGAAAAAAGAAAACATAAACAAAAAAAAACCAACCAACCAAAAATCCCCCCCAAAAACCAAACCCAAAACCAAACCCCAAAACTGCAGGTATTTTAAGGTATCTTTAGGATGAGTTAAACATTGTGGATGGCCTTTGGAAAGTTGCATGTAATTGAATCGTGGTCTGATCACCACTCCTCTTTGATTTTGTATAGATTAGAGCGTAGTTTGAGGCCTTCCTTGCTTCTTTATTTTGAGTTGTAGCAAGAGGACTTCATATAATTCCTCGTTGGTTTGAGCTGAAAGCAAATGCGGTATGTGAAGTCACACTTTCAGTTCCTCTGCTCTGTTGTGCCCAGCAGGTACTTCCCTATGGTGCAGCTGTGATGGCTGAGAGTTACAAACCTTATTTCTGAAAACGGCTCGTGGGTCCCAGTTCACTTTTGTCTTAATTTATTTCTTCCCCAGCCAATCCTCGGTATGCAGATCATGATCATCTGTCTTGTTTGGGCTTCTCTTGCGTTTAAGGAGCTTTTGCTGAACTGTTGAATCTTTGGGAAATCCAGCTAACGTCATAAGTGGAAAAAATGTTGGAGTGATGTTGGTGATGATTATCGGATCTGAGACAAATATCTTGGAGTACATGGACTTGGAATTTTAAAATAAAGAGTATTTACAGGAGATATTGCCTGGGGTTTTGTTGGGAAAACTAGAATGCTTCCCCCCCATCTCACTAAAAGATGAAGCTGTCAAAGTTAAATGCATTGTGAGATGGCTTTTGGTACACCTTTTCTTCTGAAAAGGGCAGTTGCTTTCTAAAATTCTTTTTACGGGTTCTCTGTGTGGATCAGGACTGCAGTAAAATACTATGTAGAAGTAGTTGTTTCTCCAGTACCTGTTTTCTTCTAGATTAGTATAATTTTGGTGGTAAAATGGGGTGAAAATTTACCATTTTGATAGAACTTGCATTACTGTGCTTTTTTGATGTCTGCAGATCATTTGCACGCTGCTCTTTTGTTTGGAGACAAATAATATATGACTTGGGAACAGAGAGTACCTGCTTATTACAGCAGGTGCTTTATGAGCGTTTAAAAAATTGGGGAGGGGGTTTGCATTAAACAGTTGAGCTTTTATTCATATTTACTTTCTGAATAAACTAATTTTCCCCTCCTCTAACAGACAGAGGATTCAGTTTATTTTGATGTATTTTTTTTCTTGCAGGGTAACCGGTTGGTTTGTGTGTAGAACATTGTGTTTTAGCTCTTTAAGTAGAGCTTTGGGAAGGAGCATTAGCATATGCCACATTGCTGAGTAGTTCTGACCGTGAGGACATGTCTAAACCGGAGGCATTGTCATTTGCCTGATGCTTAGCTTTGTCGAAGGGGTGACCATGGTCCAGTCATTTTATTTCTCTGCTTCTGTTTATTCATCTGTAATGCAAGGATAATTAATAATTCCTTCTTGTGTTTGCCGTATGTTCCTGTATGTGGGATAGCTATTCTAGTTTCCAAAATGTTGGAAACAGCAGTGTTTTTAAATTCTAAGGTGGCTGAATCACTGTAAATGCATTCCTTTTAGAATTAAGTTTAAAACAGGATGGTTCTTCCATAACCCCTGTCAGCCCTTATGATAGCTTTTTGGCAGAGAAGTTCAAAGAGCTTCCATCTGATATTTCAGAACTGGGAAGGAAGAAATCTACTTTTGTGAAATGGTATGCTGTTTCTTAACCTTGTAATCTTGTTGTGGGCTTTTTAATCTACTATTAAACAACACAGTAACACGCACACACCCCCTCCTTGCAGGAAAAAAAAAGTACATCAGATGGCTCTAGAATTCCTTGAGGATTTACAATACCATCGGACCTAAGAAAAATAATGACTAAAAGTAATGTAATTTCTAAATGCTCTCTTGGGTAAAGGAGAATGCTGTGTATTTTTGCTAAGAAAAGCATTTTCTGTGCAACATGAAATTTGCTAATTTCTAAGCAAGTCTGTATATTAAGTCTCTAGAAAAACATTTCAGCGTGGCCTTTGCTAATTCTGATGGAATTAAGGAAGTATCTGCTTTTCTGCAACTTGGTTTGAAAACAACTGAAAGTACTCTGACGAGTGTTGCTGCTGACAGGCAGTTATAATCCAAAAAAGTATGTTCTAGGCCTGTCTTATATTTCAGGTAGAGCTCAAGTCACCAGAAACCTTATTTTGTGGTTAGCAGCATATTACTCCCAAAATACTACTTTAATAGTGCTGTGATAAGCTCTAAAAATCCATAGCTTATTTAATTATAAACCCTACTTTGGTAACATTTAGTGATCTGTAACTTTCCCATGACCTGTTATATTTATGACAGTAAATGAAGCAAAGTAACAAAGTATATTATTGCTGAACAGTTGATGTTCTTCCTATAGAAAAAAAAAACCCAAAACAAACCCAAAACCAAAGGGGGGTGTGTGTGTGTGGCCGTAATGTTCTGTGGCAATATTTGGAGGGGCAAATTTTTGCTTAGTGGCTCTTAGGAGATCCTAGTAATCTGTGCTGCCTCAGATTGATCTTTCAAAACGTAAGTTCTAGAAACCAGGTGGGAGGGTAACAAATTTTCTGTGAGTCATTCCAATGCATATAGCACCTAATAAGCACCTGCTGGTCATTCAGGAGGAAAATTCTGTGTTCTTCTTTGTAACTCTGAAATCCCAAAGTATGGTTTCTCCTTTAGCTGCTTACAAAGAAAGGAAGGTAGTAACATACACACACACACCCCCTTTCCTCTGCAGTGTGTTCATCTGTGTGACCTGTTTGATCTTTGCTATGGAAACAAAAATGCAAGACTGTAGTAAAACTGTGGTGTCTTGGTAAAGTGTAGTATCCATCTCAGAGTTACCAAAAATTGGTGAGTGGCTCAAAACAGTAGCCTGCATCTGTATTTGAGGTTTTGTAATGACTCTCTTCTGTTGGTCTGAGCAGGCAGTTTAAACTGGCAAAAACTAGTATAACAACACAGTATGTGCCATACCACTTTATTCATGTTGAATATAAGTAAGTCCATTTTGTTCTTTTCTTAATTTGGTTGTTCAGAAAGACGGACCAAAACCGAAGATGAGGCCTGCAAAGAATCTTGCTGCCTTTAGCATGCTTTTTGAGTTAATGGAAAATGAATAGCTTAGAAATCCCTCCAAAACACGTTTGTTTTCCCCAGCTCTGCATATGGGCAATGCATAGGATTAAGATGCCCTTAAGACTTTTAGAAAATATGACAATTAACTTCTAATTCTTATTTAAATAGTGATCATTTTACTAACTCTTTGAAATAAAGATGAGATGTGAGCTGAACACCGTAGAGATTACATGACACTGCAGATAGAAACAAAAATCTGATATTGTGTTGAACTGTGGCCAGGTTTGTTGATCGTAGTAACTGTGCTGTGAATGGAAAAATAACTGGATGCTTTAGTAGCTTAAGTTTTGAGGCAGAGAACTTCTTCCTGTGTCTCTGTAGTGTGTGAAATGACAGTCAAATAGATGTAGTATAAATGCGGGACACTAGTAAAGTGCTTCATGTGTCCTGTAGTTTGGTGGCTCTAAAATGAATACTTGACTAAAATAGCATCCACTGTGGGTATACCTGCCTACAGTAGCATCCACTGGGGGTATGAGTAGCACAAAACAAGACCCATGTGTAATGAAAATAATGCAGGTGATTCAAAATTGTCTGAAGACGGCATTTTGTCTCAGCTCTCAGAATTAAGTCACCAAGATCAGAAGATAAAAGCTTAATTACAGCACTGGCTGTGAACACTGCCTTTCACACCAGGTGAAGGTTTCTGCTGCTTTCCCTGTCATAGCAGACTCTTACAACTTTTGAGAGAAGAAGAGGTGGTGGTGCCTGTGTCTTCACTGATTTCCCTGCCAAGCTTGTTCTTCAGTATGATCAAGCATTGTCTTTGTCAGAATGTCAGTCACAGAACATTGAGCACGTGGTGAGGGCTCAGTTTATATAAGCATGTAAACATGTGCAGTAGTCCTGTATTCTAAAGACTAGATATTGAATGGTTAAAATTTCTGAAACAGTTTTAAAATCAAGGTATTTTTCCCCAGTATTTGCCTGACTCAATAGGAAGCTTGTGGATCTTGGTATGAGCTTGGTCTTCACCTCTAGAAGAAAAGTTAGCAAATGCAGCATTGAGTAGATTTCAGGATACTAGTCTATGGTGATTGAATACAGGAATTTCAAATAAAGTAGGTTATGATTTATGGTAGATCCCAGTTACAGACTGCATTTAACTCTTACTTAAAAAATGTAAAACCTGACTGCTTGATACATTTTCTTTTTCTTTTCCCCTCCTCTTGGTGGAAGATCAGTTCATACTGCCGGAGTAGTGAGATGGCACCAGAGCTTCCCGATGCTTGAGCAATGTAATTGTACTGCATTTTCCTCAAAGCTGATCTGAAGTGTTAGCATATGATTTATAAGCCAGCAGAAATAAGGATTTATGTAACTCACTTAATTGTCAGCTATAGGTTAATTGGCACCTGCTGTTTAAGATTAATTCAGCTCATGTATCCAGTTGTGATGAAACTGGAGTTTCTGCCATGTTAATTAATTGCAGGCTAGTCCTTGCATGTTAGGAGTAAATCTACTTCACAGCATGTATTAAAAATGTTACCCAAAACTTAGTTTAAAGAAGTAAAAATCTCAAAAGGAAATGCCACTCAGCTACTCTAAAATTACAGTCATTTCCATATCTCTTGCTTGATAATTTTTAGGAATCTAGAAGATGCAAGTTAGGAATAAACTGCAGTAAGGAAAGGAAGACTGACCATCTAGCATGCTGAGCCATGTCCAGCATAAACTTATGCTCATTCACTTCTTTTTAGGCACCCCTTCTAGAAATCAGAATTGTATGTCATGATGAACCACTCATCCTCTTCTGGTCACTGATGGGAAAAGCTAGAACAGCTTCTTCTGATTTGATGTAACAGAAATTAGGCACAGTGTCAGGAGTTTTCACTTTTCCTGGCTGAGATTTGTGTTTGCCTCAACTCAGGCAGCTTTGGGCTCCCGTTTGTAACTCAGCTGAAATAAGTGAGTGCTTAAGCAGGATTGGTTTTGGTTGCATTCTGTCTGGGCATTGGATGAAGTGTTAAATGTTAAAAAACCCAGATATTTGATGTTTTCATCTGTGACACTTAACACACATAATTCCAAGGACTAAAAAGTGTGTGAAAGCACTGCTAAAAGTTTTTTTTTATGGTGCTGGCCTACTGAAAATACTGTGGTGACTGAAAACTGGCATTTGCTTTTACAGCTGGATTTAGCCGTTTTTGTTGTCCTTTTCCCCTCCACTCTCTTTTTCTGTAGTTCCATATGTGCCTGTAGGATGTTTCCCAAAACAGACTGTATGTTCCATGTAATAATGTGTTCTTATTGCGAGTGTCTTGTCCTGTCCAGAATGATTCCTTACAGATCCCTTTTTATTTTGATGTTTCACAGGAACCTCCAGAAGTTAAGTCTCTTTGGGGATATAAGTATTCTGCAGCAACATGGAAGTATATCAAATACATACCTCGGTAAGGTTGACCCTGATGGCAAGAAGATTAAGCAGTAAGTTATATTTTTAAATTATCAAATACAGTAAAATAATAAAACCAGATAACATAGCACAGATTTTCATGCCAGAAATATGTGACTGAGAAAGCTTTTAAGTGTTTTAATTGGATGAGAATCTAAATTCTTAAATCGAGTTGATTTCTGTTCCTGCTATTCACATGAAGTAGTCTATTTTTGTGGCTTTTTATTTCTCCCTTTCTCAGCAGGGTGAGAATCTTTTCTTTCCTCTTTTCACTGTGTTCTAGAAACAATGTGTTAATGGCACCAAAAGGGGAAGAAGGATGGCATGTTGTTACCAGCACCTCTACTATTGCTGCACATGAAAAAATTAGAAAAAGAACTAATCTGTTGTATTTTACAATAATTAAGGACATGCAGCAAGTAAACTTGAAAGAGAACATAAATACAAACAACTTACTTTGAGTTGCATTTCAGAACTAGGTTATGTATTTGCAGAATTCCTGGAAGAACATAGCCCACAGTGTGCTTGTTTACTGCAGAGGTGTATTGTAGCTTGCCATAATTACATATGGTACGGTCCTTGAATGCTTACCATCAGAGTAGCTAGTTCTTCTTTGGAAAAAGTTAAATACAGTGTCAAAGCCTACTGACTTTGGAATAAATTTCCATAGAAGGAGTGATGTGAAGTTAACTGTTTTAGCAGTTCTGCTAAAACCTTCCGTACAGATAAATTCTGAATACCATCATCTTAATTTGTGTCTCTTTAAACACCTTTCTCCTCCCAGTGGCCTAGGAGTGAAATAATTACAGTCACTTGTGAGCTCTGCTGGTATTTTTTTTTGAGTGGTTCTAGAAGAAGTAGCGTAGGGATATGATCAGATCTATGTATGTATGTGAACACAACCATCAAAGTAAGGGTTTGGTCCTGTCATAAGCTTGCAAAACAGTGCAAATACAGATGTGTGTCACATAGTGTGTCATCCATTATGCTTAGAATGCAGAACTTGGAGCATATGTAATATATGCACTGTTGTGCTGTGTGCAGGTAAAAGGCTGATTTGGTGGAGGCTCCTTTTTTTCATATGATTATTGTCAAAACATAAATATATAATCAAATCTTTGCAAAGGGGTTTGAAGAGAGCCCATCTAAGCAGATGTTTACTCAGCTGAGTGCATGGTTAAACATTTCTTCAAACAAGTAACAAAAATAAGTATGCACGTTTTAGAGTCATAAATCACTCAAAGCCCAGTATCTACTTTCAAGTTAGCCTTTTGGGTGAATGTTGACCTTTGCACATTTTGGAATGAGCAAATAAATGCTGCTTCTTTTTTGTTTGCTTGGTTTTGGTGGGTTTTTTCTGTTTTCTAGAACAAAACAATGTATCTGGGACCTGCTGGTCCTTTTCTAAATTAAAGCTGTCAGGTATTCTCAAGTTCATTAGCACTAGCAGCAGATTTACTTCAGAAGTAAATTTTTATGGCTCTTTAGTCTTGTCTTTTGTATGTGATGTTTGCATCAGTTAAGTTGTAAAGCACTGGTGCTGGTAACTAACCCTGGAAGATGCTAAGCAACCTTTGGAAACAGCATTATTGGTAGTTAGGGATTTTGGAACCCATATGGTGATAAACATTGCTAGCTGTTACAGAAACTTCCTGCAATTAAAGCAGTTGGGGAAGAAAATGTGACATTTCCTGAAGTCTATGGCATTGAGCTGGATGTAACAGATTGTGGGTGGAATCTCTGCTAGCACAGAACCATTAGGATGCTCCTCCAAGTTAAGACAAAGGATTGTTCTGAGGGAGAGGAGGCTTTGGATTGTATTTTCAAAAATGACACTTTTGCGCTGAACAGCATGGGTTTGTAATGCTTGTTCTTTTTCCGTGTAGCTTACACGTCCCAGGTTCCTTTCTAAAATTCTCTTTACAACTCAGTTCCTTAGTGTTGGGAGCTCAGCATCAGCATAAATAATGCATTTGTCTTGAGTTGAACAAAGAGTTTAAAATTTCAGCTTTCTGGAATCTGCTTCCCATGATTTATCTGAGTGGTTCAGATGGTTTGATTCCCAAAAGAATGAGTTTAGCCTCTGTTATAAAACCAAATATTTTGATTGACCTTTTTGGGGCTCCATATGCATCTTAGTAGTATGTTTGTTTTCTGTGCAGGGCCATCGATGTGCTGGTCAGTACTGGTCAGGGCTGTTCTTTGGGCTTAAATAGAGAATCAGCGTGTCTAGTCAGGCTTTGGTCTGAAAGCACCATTTCAGGCATTAATTGGGAAACTAACTTATTTTGAGTTTTTTAGTTTTTATCTGTTCTGCTCTGGTACGATCATTTGTAGGATTCAGCTTGATAGTGAACATTCCACAATTGCTCCTTACAGGAAGGAAAGGGGACTGATGTATACTTGTTGAGGCATCATTTAGTTACGTTGCTTTCTTGCATGTGCTGAGCTCAGCTTGTATTTTGTGTTACACATGCTAAAGCATGCCTAAACTTTAGTTTCATAAGTGAGCTTTAAGATGACTATGCATAAGTTAGGGTAAATATTGTACTACATGCTAAGCAGTTGAAGTAAAAATTACTATGATAATAAAGTGGGTGCTAATTCCCAAATACTCACTTACCATGTCTACTTTTCTAGAACACAGTTTGAACTTTTGCAAACTCCAGTTAGACACAGTCTGCTTATGAAAAATAGGGTATACTCAAGAGTGTGCAAGGGAGGAAAACCCCCTGATAGGGTGTTTGAAAGACTTATTTGAAATATGGTAAAACTAATGGCCTGTGGTTTATATGGGCGCTTCTTGTCAGGACTTACACAAAGCAGGTATTAAAACCAGTCCAAAAGTGATTACTCTTAAGTGTTCTCTATTGACATGTTTGATCTCCTTTTTATTAAATTGGCAAAGAACTCGAGAAAGTTTTCTTAGAACCTACAGGTTAGTAGACTTGTCAGCACAAATCTAAATACTTGTATAAATACTTTGCTGCTTGCACTAATAAATCGATGTGTAGATAGCATTAAATCAGTATCTCTCTTTTAAGAAGTTATTTAATGCAGTTCCCATACAGGAGAAAACCCACCCTACAGCTGCAGAATTCTGTACTGTATTTCTCTATGTTAAATTGTGTGAGTACTAGAACAGTACTCTTCTAACTTAGATGTTTAAGTCATATGAGAAGCACAGTTTAAACAGATTATTTTTTAGTGCAGTGAGGTATATAGATGGTAGTGTTCTGTATTCTACCAAGCATCTCAAAATTTATTTGTCATCTCTTCAATTGTTCTGTAAAATATTACAACCACTGTTAAGATTGACTACTTAAGCTGTTAGAAAATAAACTACCATTGCTGCAACCATTTGTAGGCGTATATGGTGAGAGTGGGGAGGGAAGAGTCATCGTTCATTGGAAGAAATTGGAGAGGTTTCTGTGGTAGAACCTTTTTCTTTGGGGGTTGGGGGATTATCAGAGAATCTGTCCTCAATTTAAGCATCATCAGGCATAGTTGTGAAACAGACATTGCCAGGATCAAACTGGGCTCATCTGAGCTAATAAAATAGCAAAACTACCCTATCTGTGACTCTTGACCTGCTGTTTAAAACTGTTTTGTTGTGTCACAGTTGCCAGTCCTCAGCTAAAAAAAAAAGTAATCACAAAATCAGAGAGTATCTGGAAGAACTGAAGTCTTTAAACCCGATGACTGTGATAGGCAAAGTCTTGGGAACTGTTCTGAGGTGTATAATAGATAAATACAGTACTCACACCAATTTTTCCACTTACAAAAAGAAGTCAGACCTTGCAAACACAGTATGTTTTTAGCAGAAGAAAGCACATGCAAGCAAGGGAGAGGATGAATAAGGATTTGCAGAGGGAGAGGATGAATAGGGATTGATCTCTAAACTTAAAACAGAAGGATTATGGGGCATCAAAGGTGGTAGGTGACAGGTTCAGAGCGAGCATGAAGGGGGGGAAATCACCCTGCAGGATTCTCTGTCATTGGGTGTTACAGTTGCTAAACACATATGTGAATAACCTTGTAGAAGTGGGGTCCCTGAGCGTTACTAAATATGAAGAGCCACCTTGGCCTGTGGATCTGAGTTACAAGTGTTTGGAAGTGAGGAAGATAATTTGAGAAGTACCCCTATGTGCTTTCCTTGTTCTGTTGTACTTCTTGAGGCATCAGTGTTTCCTTGCTGTCAGTCAGGATACTGGGCTAAATAAGCCTTTAATATCTCTATTAAAGGTACACGGATGAGAATAACAACTTTGTAACAGTGTTTTGCTTAGATGCATAAAGTATGCAGATGCTCCTAGCAATAAAGACGGAAGCATTCTGCGCAGAACACTAGCTGATTGGAGGCACAGGTTTCTGCTGTTTTGTGCTGGAGGTGTTGACATCTTATTTCTTGCCATTTTGTGGCACTGTCATTACCTGGCTCAGCTGCTTCCCTTATACACTGATGTTTTATTTTTTTTTCCTTTGGCTGGCCAGGGTTTGAGATCAAATGCCCATCCACATACATGTCCTGAAATGTAAGCTCAAAGAGCACTTGTCATTTCAGTTTGTCTGAGGTTGAAATTGTACCAGGTCCAAGTTATCTTGGTAAAACTTAAACCCTGGAAACCTGTAGACACTTGAAAATCCAGTTAGCTGTACATTTGGAATTATTCAGAGAATCATCTTATATGTTTGTTCTTTACCCTTGAATGAGCAGAGTCGAGCAGGTAGCTTGAGATCATTCTGACTTATGCTCAAAGTCAAGTTTCTGCAACCTGTCATTGGAAATTACTTTTTTCCCCCCCATACTGAATTTGCAGTTCTGGAGAGGTTAGCAAATACAAAAAGCTGTTTTAAAAAACAAGAGCTATGTTCTAAAAGCTTTACAGGTTTTCTTATTTGCATAACCTTAAAATGTGTGTGGGAGGGTGTTAAATACATGCTGGAAAATACATGAAATAAAGGTTCATAGTGTGCCGCTGGTTTTGAAAGGCAAAATACTTTATTTTTCACAAGATGGCTTACAGTTTTAACCTTTTCTCCGTGCAGTGAGGGTTAAATTGCTGTGGGACATCTGCAAAGTCAGGTTCTAACACTTGTAGTTCACAAGGACCATAATAATAGCACCTTCCTACAGAATAAGGCCATTAAATGAAAGAAGGATCTGGAATAAAAAATAGAATGGTATGCATTTGGTAAGACTAAACTGTGTTTAACAGGATCATTGTCTGTTTTGTTTACTTGCAGAATCCAACAGCTGTTTGAAGAGATATTAGGCAATAGCAGGCAATTGAAATGGCTGTCTTGTGGGTTTATGCTACAAATAGTAACTCCCACATCATTGTCCTCCTTGTCAAACCCTATAGCCAACACCATGGAACATCTGAGCTTATTGGACAACCACATCCCTGGTAATACCACTCTTATCACTGCGGTTGAATTGGAGCGCTTTGTGAATCTGCGTTCGCTCGCTTTGGATTTCTGTGATTTTACAGCTGAAATGGCAAGAGTCCTGGCTGATAGCAACCATGTGCCTTTGCATCGACTGTCTCTCCTGGTCCACAGTGTTTCCATAATGCACAAGTCATTGGACAATATGCCAGAAGATGAGAATTGGAAGGCGCTGACTCGCAACAGCACTAATCTTCGGGTCTATATAATGGCTTTTGATGTCAAAAGTGATGATATGTTAAGGATTCTTAAGCCCAGTATCCCCCTAGAGAGGATTCACTTTGACAGCTACATCACTTGTGTTTCAGGGGCTGTTGTTGACCTCATATCCAGGCAGTATGACAAGTTCCTCACCCACTTTATACTAATGAATGATGTGATAGATATGTCTGGTTTCCCAGATCTCAGCGACAACCGGAATGAAGATCCACTTGTCTTACTAGCCTGGAGGTGCACAAGGCTGTCTCTCCTGGCTGTTCATGGTAGGTAGTATACTCTGTGGGCATAGTATATGACTTCAGAATGCTTACAACACTTTGGCCTTTTTTTAATCACAAAGTGTTTTTTGTGGAGTGGTATTCAAAACTCTGCTGCATGGTTGCTATGCTTTCTGTTGTACCTTGTACAGATATTTTGTGTTTGAAAATTTGAAGTTGTTTATTGTGCACGAGTTCTGAAAGTATTTGTAGCTTACTAACTTCTGTTGAGGCTTTTCACAGAAGTGAGGATCACTCAGAACTGAGTATTCAAGGGGGCTTATCCTGGAAGTGGTCTGCATTATGCAGGTTCTACCAGGTGGCTGGTTATGTGACCGTGAACACTGAAAACATTTGCTGTTTTACTGTGAGCTCATATGCTGGCAAGATGAAATGATTGTGCTTCCTCTTCGTAAATAACATGGGGAAGTGCCCTAAGGCTGAGGGATAGGAAGTCTGTTACCAGTTTGGTAAGACTGCCAGCAGGTGAAAGCTGAAAAGTACAGTGCAGAGGAGGCTGGCTCAGTGGGTGCATTGGTTTCACCAGTAATACCAGAACTAGGTTTATTGCACCTACTTATTTGCCATATCATTGCAAATAATAATAAAAAAGTGTGTTTATATTCAGCTCTCTCATCAGTACACTACTTGCTGAAGGTTACAGTTGTTTAGCAAATTTGAAGGCACCTGAAGCTGAAATAATTCAGAATAGTTCTTTGTGCTGGAATCAGCTTACCAAGACCAAGTGTGACGATGCATGGAGGAGTTAAATAATGACTCTGTATTGTGTTGCATAAGAATAAGCTGTCCTCTGACTGCCTGGGGGAGTAAAGCTCCAGTCATTCAGCACAAACAGGGAGAGACCTTCAGCAGTGAAGGCTCTACATTCACATTTCCTTGCTTGCAGTCAGAAGGTCGTGGTGTATGTGCTAGAAAAAGGTTTTCCCACTGTCTTCTATGAAGAAATTATAAGGAAGGCGGTGGGGGGGAGATCAGTTCAGCTACCTTTTCTTTATGTTTTCCAGGTCTGACTGGTTTTGGATACTGGCACATGACCGTACCACTCTAAATGTCCATTTTAAGGGTTTCTTTTAACATTTGGGTATAAGTTTGAGGGCCTAAAAAAAAAAATAAACAGTATTACCCTAAATTATCCTCCTCCTACGGGGAAGTCCTCCAATGCATTATCTAAACTTACGAATATGGTGAAATACTTACGCTGGCTTATTTCAGGTATCTTTTAATACCAGTGCATGTCTATTCAGCAGAAGGAATTAGTTTGTGCAGGGTATTGGGAAAACAAATGCCTTCTACAGTTCTGTGTAGCAAGAGAGATGCCGTGTATACCTGGGGGAGAGAATGGCCAAGTATCAGGCTTGCTCTGGTGTTGGGATCCAGATTCTTTCCCCTTCTTTTCTCCCCTCCTTGTAACAGAAGCTAGCTAAGCTGCTTATAAATGCCTCCTGATCGTTTTAAAGCTGTGAATATAACTCCTCTGGTACTGTAGCATAGGCATCTTTCTTCAAGAATAGCAACTGTGAAAAGAACATGACTAGGAAGAAAGATCTAGAATGCTGTGATGTTTCAGTGCGGCTTCTTAGCCTCACACTTACGTTTTCTGAGGCTTACCGTAAAATGGTTGCTGGCTCCATAATCCACTTTACATGTAAGTGCTCAGGTTTCTCTTGTCTGCTAAAGAGGTTATTTTTCAGTTTCTAATACTACTCGGGTTGCTGCTGGTGGTGGTTTGTTTTGAGATTGTTTGGGGTTTTTTTCCTCCTCTCCTTTGCTATTAGCGCTGAAAAAGGCTTTTATTTACATATAGTTTTAATTTCCCAGCAGCTTAATTTTCCCTGTTCAAATACTGTGTAGACTGCAGAATCTAAGAGGGCGTCTCACCAACAGAATGATGATGAAGGCAGAAACGAGCCTTTCCTTTTGCAGTGGAAGGGCTGACTTGGCAGAGCTCCCATTAAAGGGAAGTTCCCAGGTTACTTGTGGTTTGCATCTGAATAAGGAGGAGCCCAGCATTTGCCCTAGCCAGGGTACAGGAAGCTAACAGGTAACAAGGCAGTAGGAGTTTTTAAAGAGAGATGCCAGTATATACTAATGGGAAGAGGGGGAAGCTTTGTAATTATTGTAAATCTCAGATGGAATAACACGATATATGTAGCTTTTTATTTTTTTAATTATTTATATACTGATGTGCCCTGTTTGCTGGAGAGGATCTTGGTGTGCATGGTTTGGGATTTTTTTGTTAATTCTACCTCTAGTAGAACAAAAGCAAACGCTTTTTTCTAGCACAAACAGCTGTAAGACAGTCCTTTTATGCATTCACTTGAAATAACTGATTACTTTTTGTTTTAATTCTATTCATTTCTGTTATGAATCAGATCACAGAAGGTCTGAAACTGTAGATAAAACTTGTAGTAAGGAAGTCCACTTTTCTACAGGTAGTGGAAGAAATTAGATCTGGAAAAGCTTTGTCAAACTACCTGAAATATTTCTGATAATTCTTTATTCAGAATACAAGATGGGGCTTTACCACTTGTAACCAAAGAAAAATCCCCATGCTGTAGGGGGATTCTGCCAGATGGAAGGTGAGAAATAGGTCCAGAAGGATACTGAGATCATTTGCTACTTACCTACTTCTGAAAAAAGGAAAAACCAGCCATGTAGCAAATGACAGAGCAACTTCTTCTTCTTCCCCCTAGGTTACACAGTTTGGGCTCATAATCTCATAGCAATTGCTCGTCTTCGTGGCTCTGACCTGAAAGTTCTGGAAGTCACGGAAGAAAGCATTGATTTTGACCAAGGAGAACTGGCTGATCAGGATGTGGATCCAGTACACAATCTCATCGAGCAAGTATCTCTCGGATTGGGTCGACCTTGGCATGCTGTCATGGACATAGAGCTGCTCAGTGTCTTCACTGAGCCAACTTGTCACTTCTACAGAGAGATGCAAAGCTTCAGTGAAGGCATTTAGCTCCTTATCTACAATTCCTGTGGTTACATATGCAAGTAGGGTCCTATTATGTTTTTTTTTCAGTAGTGTGAATTAACCCCTTTTGTGCTGTGTTTAATCAGTATTAGCTATATAGAATTATATATGTGTATTCTACTTCTTGATCAAAGAACGTAGTCGGATATTGGTTTAGAAGCTGAAAGTGGCAGTGTTTAGGGTTTTCACGGTTAATGGACTTGTCTACCAAACCTTACAGAGGCACAGCCAAAGGCTGTCCGAGGTTGCCAGCTAACTTTTTACTTCTACTGATAACTGCATTTGGAATGATTTTTACTCTTATATCGGAGTTCTGTGCTCAGGAGCCAACCCTTTTTAATACCCATATCCATAGCCCAGTGGATTTCTGTGCTGTCATTGTGTGCTTAATCTGGTAGCATGCTACTTAATAGGCTTAAAGGAAGAGAAGTCTATCCAGGGCTGTTCATCGTAAGACTCTCACCTTGCTTTATTTCACGTGCCGATTCTGAAGCATGACTTAACTCCCATTCTCAGCTTTTCCTAGCAGCTGGTAAGTGGTGGGGTAAAACAGTAGCTGTTCAGGTACCTGCACTTCCAGATCCACTCCATGAGCTGTATGTAGTCGTTTGGATTCTTTGCGAACTCCTCCTTGTTTATTCTCATGTCCTGTCATCTTCCTTAAAAGTTAGCTTTGGGCCAAAGTTTTAAAGAAAAAAAGTGAGAATGTGCACTCCGATGAGGTAAAAACATAACAGTGAAGACTTCAGTACAAAGGTATACACCTGCAAACAAACATTAGTCGTGAAATCCCTAGCAACCGAGTCACTGGATTTTCTCTGTCAGCGCCTGTGTCAGCTGCCAAAGAATAGATTAAAAACGAAGAAGTGCCCACATGCTGGCAGGGGCAGGCCAACTTTTGGCCAGCCAGATACTGCTAGATTGTAATATATAAGGTCGAATTTCGACCTGTGGTACACAGCTGTGCTGTGGCTCAGTCAGCAACCTCAGAACTCTTAACAAACATGCACCTGTTTCACTGTGAATAGTGAATGTAAAGGAAGGAAAGGAAGCAAATACAAAGCTTGTTCTATCACAGGTATGAGCTGCTATGATGCATGAAGAACATTCCATGAAGTATGTTTTAAAATCTTGTTATATCTGAGAGGCTTTAAAAGCCGATTTAACTGTTTCAGGGCAACCGCGGTACAGACGTGGTCTCTGTGAGACTTCCACCTGACCCCAGTTTTAAGTGGTACGAATGTTGTGCATTTAATGTTTAAAGGACAGTCTGCAATAATAAAGTAAGTGGCCAACGTGGGTGCCCAGCAGTGCTGAGACCTGGCTGCTATATTGTAAGCTTTGGAAAACACAATTTATGCAACAGATGTCCAGATATGATTCTATTTATGGAAAAAGTTTATATGTGTTTTACAAATGGTTTTACCATCTTATATTAAAATGACCTTTTGACAGGTGTGCGCTGTTTTGTCTCCAGTGAGCACATACCATGCGGATTTTATATGTACATCAGTAGAGTGAATCCACTGGCACAGTGTGTGTATATGCCAGATGTGGTGAGATTTTATCTTATAAATGTGATCAGACAAAAAAACCTCCTGACAGAAAATGTAAGGAAACCAGCTGAATGTTTGAATTGATGACTGATGTTGTATGGTTTATGTTAAATGTATATTCTTTTAATCAATGAATAAAGCATTAAAAATTGATCACTGTATAAAATACTTTATTGTATCAGCATGAAGAGTTTTAGGATTAAAATGCACCATCGTTGATAAGCTGTGTGTAACTGGTAGCTCCCGTTGTGTTTAGGTCAACAAAAAGAGTCTAAACTGAGTCGTACAGTACTTTTTCTTTTATTCTTTTCTTTATTTTTTTAAATTTGGCTGAGTTTTGGCAGGGGTGGAAAAAGGGGAAGGACGCTTCGCTAAAGATAAGGCTATCGGACCAGTTAGCACAAGCAGTGTATTGTGATATGACTTACTAGACTGATACAGTAAACTGTGGATTATAGACTATAGAAGACTATTTTTGAGAAATTCCTGCTGCATCTGTTGCAATTGCTTAAATCAAAATCTAATGTGCTCAAGAAAAACAATGTGTAGTACTTCTTTGGTGTCCCACTATTAAATAGATTCTGAATACCTGCAATGCTTCAGTTTGACGTTTTATCTGTACCCAGAGTACGTAGCTGTGCCTTCTGAATGGAAGCTGCAAGTGCCTGGTAAGCTGCTGAGGAGCTGCCGTGCCCTGTACTGGTTGGTTGTGCTGTGAGGATTGTCAGAGTGGCTGTTCAGTGCGTGTGTGTGTGTGTGTGTGTGTGTGCGTGCCAAGCACTGGTTTTATTTCAGCTTCTGCATCTCCATTTCCTTGTAGTCCAAACTGCTACCAAGCGTGAGGCTTCGTGCGCTGCTTGCGATTTAAGCAGTCAACTAGATCTAGACTTGCCAAGCAGGATCATTTGCAAGCGTACTGGTGGATAATAAGGATAAGGTAAATACAGCTTTTCATACTCCAGCAAAGTGATGGATGGGACTTGGTGCCTTTCAGGGCTCAGCCTCAGGAGGCTTATGTAGCAGTGAAATCTGATAGTGATTGTTCAGCAGCATCTGCACCTGAAATCTGGTTGTAAAGTGATCGGGATTTCTGGCTTTTTCTGTTTGACTTCCTGAAGCAAATGCTGTGTCCTCTGGCTTAAACAGAGCTGCGGGATGTTAATTTTATCTCTGCAGATTACTGCATTTCTACGGAGAACAGCCTTAATGCAGCTGGGAAGTAACTTCTTTTAACTTTCGGTTACATAAATGTGTTTCTCTTTTTAGTACAACCTATTTTCTGCTTTGCTTTTAATTAACTTAATGCTGAAAAATAAGATGAGCAGGAGAAACAGGCCACTTGAGGATGGGAGAGTTGTGCAGTCCTTTCTCTTGCTGCGGTTCCAGCCACAGTGTGGAATATGGGCTGTGTCAACAGACACCTGTTGTTAGAGTTCCATGCCTGATTTTTTCCATCCAGTCTGTAGTCTCCACCTTGGGTTTGTCTTAAGTCCTGGGTATGAAGTCAAGCTATTTAATACAGACTAGTGTAATCTTTCTTTGCAAGCATGGGGAGGCCAGGAGGGCCTGAGTGTGTGGTGAACTGTACACGGAGCAGTGTTTGGAGAATTACAGTTTTGATTGATGGTTCTGTTGTCTAGAAATACATATAAGTTGGTTTTGTTGCTTGCTTGTATTTTTAGCAATCCTGAATTAGTGGTACGCAGAGGAAGGGATTCAGGCTGAAGCAGTATAGTCCTCATGTGGGCAGTGCGCTTGCATTTGGAGTGGGAGCTTACAAACCGTGTGAAATGACTTTGAGTTTGCATAATCCCAAATGGGATTTTAAATGGGTTTTTTTTTGTTTCTCTTTGTTTTTCCTGAAGAGACAGCGATGCCAAGTTAGTGTTGCTGCATTCTAGATTTAGCAGCAGGAACTTGGAATGCAAGCCCTCAACTGTTAAAACTGGTTTGCTTTTTCTATTGGGGAACAGGGACTTCCCACATACACGCTTGCATGACCCTTCTCTGTTCAACACACCTAACTACAGCCTGCTTTGTGTTGCATTGACCTGACCTTGTTCTCAAATTGTTTGCCTGCCAGTAAGATTTTTTTGGCTATTCTTGGGGAAAAATCCCTCTGAAATGGTTCCATTCTCTCTGTGGGATGATCTTAGTTTGCATTGTTTTAGTCCAGCTATCAGCTGTTTTCCCTGCAGCTTCCAGTGTCATTGTGGGCATGGAGTAATTGTTTTGGTGGAGTAAGGTTGGTTTTTTTTGCAGTTAACTTGGTTCCAAGCTGGAACAAATATTGAGCCCACACAGAAAATGCTCTGTGTGTTTTCAGAAGATACAGTTCCATTCACAAGCAGTTTGCAGCCCTTAAAATGAGATGGAGGGGAAAAAGGCTCTTGAAGTGGCAGTACTGTCACACTAAGGACCTCTGGGCATCCACTGGCTCCACCTACAAGAGTGAGTTGATACTTAGCAGTTCTGGTTGTTCCTGATGGCAAGGGAAAATCCAAGTCATTCCTTTTAGAATCCCTGTGAAGTCTTCCAGGCAAACTTAGAGCCTTCAGAAACCAACTAATTGGCTAAAAATGATGCAACAGCTGAAGTAAGCTAAATAGCAACTAAAACAATTCAAAGTGGATGATGCTTTAAAATGTCTGTTGCCAGAATCTGTTGTTTAACAGCTCAAGTATGAAGGCTTACTAAATCCCTCTGAGGACTAAAACCTGGAAGTAGAATAAAGGAGTCTCATGAATGAGCCATGAAGAGTTCTGCAGCTGAAATACACTGATGTGGAAGTACATGATGGTAGGAGCAGGGGCCCTGAGCAGCAATCATGCCACAGATTTGACCTAAGCACTTAGAAAAAAAGCCTCTAGCCCACTTCTTTTGGTAACAATAATTGTGGGGTGTGGTGGATGCAGGTTGTGTTACAGGCTCTGACTGTGTTCCGGGTGTCTGCGTGTGCATGCAGAGAACTGGTGCGGGG
>NDXB01001668.1:161813-191726 GCA_002631895.1 Agapornis roseicollis | reverse complement strand
GGGGTGGGGGGGGGGGGGGGGGGGGGGGGGGGGGGGGGGGGGGGGGGTGGAGATGGCTGCTGAGCTGCCTGTTGCTGCTGCAACAAGTGGGGGCTTGCTAAAAACAGCTTTCTGCTTTATTTACCTTAAAGGGTCCCCTACGAGATGATTGTGTTGTGAGTAATTATGTGGGGTTTGAGTTGAAGCTAAACTGCCAAAGGCCTCTAGCAGAAGTCTTCAGCTTGTAGAAGTCAGTAAACATGGAGGAAGGCTCTATCTGGAAATGCCTGTGCCCTGGATGCAGTGAAGTGCACTGTCTGGGCCTGCTGTGATGGCCATTGCCACAAGGAAAGAGGCACAAACTGGTGAACGAGGCACCACCACAACTGCTTTTATAGGCTCAAAATGATGCGATTTGCCACCTCTTGGTTGTTGTTTTTTAATTCTGCACATTTTGAGAAGCCTCACAAGCACTACAAAATGCACACGGACACAACTCAAGTCTCAAAGGGTACGTCTGTGCTTTTTAGATGTTTACCATAGCAACATGGTCTTGACCACTCCTGACTTTCTTGGTTAAGTGTATTTGGTATACTTGCTTCTGTGCCTGCTCTAGACAAGAAATTCTGTGTTGCACTCTGCTGTTTTAATTACCTGTACTATATGTCAGGATAGGCAGGCATGCTCACAGCAGTCTCCTGCACCAGCCCATGTGGCCGCTTTGTTGTTAAAGCCCAAGTGCTCTCCACCATCAGTGCTGAAGAAATAGGGAAGGGGTGGTTTTGTCCCACCCAGCTTCCCAACCGCCAGTGTTAAAGGCTAAAGACTAATAAACTGACTTTATCTTCATACCGTAAAAATTCCTGTTGGTTGCAGACATGCCTCATCAAAGGCAAGCATCACAGAGCCACGACTCCTGCTCCTGTGTCATACACCCATCTATATATCTTCAAGCAACACTACCAGTTTTGATGAGTGATGGGAAAGTTGCTTTACATTTCCACTTCCCCTTCCCTCCCTCTGTAGTGGCAGGACAACTGTTCTTTTTGTAAAGCTCTGACAATTGAAAGATACAACTACCAGTATGCATGTAGTAAGGAATAATACTAATACCTATTCATCTCAACCACTTCTGTAGTAGCATGCTCCCAGTGACAGTCCTTTCATTTTCAGTAGACTTTTATTAACTGGTTTTTTTCACATCTATTTTTTCTAGGTTTTTTTTTCACATCTATTCATAAAGCTGCAACCATCAGTTTTGGCATGCAGAGAGAGTCCCTGTTCAGCTAAACAAGGACAAAAGCAGCTGGACTTTTAAAACATGGGTCACATGAGTTAAATTTATACACCTTTGAGATTACTCAAGTTAGAAATAATTTAAAAATGGCTATTGTACAATGGAAATCACTTATTCACAATATTCATAGTTATTTCATTCTTTATTTACAAAACACTATCCTGAGGATTTTCTATTAAGCTTCAATTTGAGCAAAACCTAAGTAACAATGGTTACTTAACATTAGGAGAGATGCCAGTTGCAGAGCACAGGACAGGTTCAGCACAGCACTTCAATGACTGTCAAGTCTCCTGCTTTGGGTCAGGTTGTTCTACTGCTGATGAATTTGACTGAGGTGGCTCAACTCTGTTTTCAGGAGGAGGTGGTGGAGGCAAAAATCCAGGGTGTGGTGGTGGATAGTGAGGATAAGATCTCACTGGAAAAGGATTTCTTACTGTGGGATAATCAGAGTAGTCCAGTTAGTATCACACTAACCACATCCCTACTCTTTCCACCCCATGCTGCTGCTGCTCAGCACTGACCCACCTAACTAGGTGGAGTAAAAATAGTGGGCAAAGTAGACTTAGGTCAGGTGTTAGGCTTCCAAGAGACAAAGGAAGGAGGACAAAACAATCACTTTTCTCCATAGTTACCCGTGACAGGCTCACAGCAGCAGCCAGTCACTGCTAATGGGCTGCTGCTGCCACCATCCCTTTTGGTTTGCTCTAGCAGCCCTTGGCTGTCATACCTCCCCTCTATTTTGGAAGACAGACAGCTTAGTTCTTCACAGATTAATCAGAGAACAGCAGGAGGCAGAAAGAAGCCTTTCAGTCTGATACTAACATATCTCTCTGCTAATGCAAACTCCAAGGAAAACCAATTAACAGGTATATCCCAAATGCCTGCCTTAAACTTTAAGATCTATATATGATGCAACCTTCTAGGAGGAAAAGGATTAAGGAAAGCATCTACTTGCTTTCCTACTCCAAACAATAACCCTTTAAATGCTGAAGAGTATGTGTCTTTTTCAGCCAAAGCTATCTGTAAAAACTTTTATCAAAGAAGGTGAGCAGCTGTGAAAGTGCAATTAACCTTAATCAGGAAAGATGCTCTGCCTTGTCTGAAATGAGGAGAAGTACGTGCAAGGGAAGGTGTAAGTGTTCACCCAGCGTGATTACTCACTCATGCATTGATGTGCATCAGCCTGAAGGAAATGCTGGCAAAAGCTACTTACTTGGCAGTGGAGGGCGTGGCATCCCAAAGTCTGGTACTGGAAAACATTCACGTGGTCCATACATGCCAGCAGGAGGAGGGAGAGGAAAAGGAGGTCCCCGTCGCATTAAAGGTGCTCTAGGATCCACAGGCATCATTGGAGGTCTGACCGGAGGGAAAGGTGGAGGAGCAAACCCTGAACTGACAGGGTCACCTTCAGATGCCAGCGACTGATCGGGTAGTGAATTCTGCAACACAATGAAAACAGGGAAGTTAGCTTAAAAGAAAAGGCTAAGGAGAGGAACACCCCCAATCCTATCAGGCCCACTTTGATGTAGGCTGGCACACTTGGTAACAGCTAGTTCCAACTCTTCCTCAGCTACAGCATAATCCCAAGGAAGGCTATTTATGTGCATTGACCATAGTTTAATCTTTTGGGTTTTAATTAGTCATACACCAAAATTAATTCACCAAACACAAAGTGCTGTAATAAAAGTATACATATCATTTCATAATTTGGACTGCACAGTGCAACATAATGTGACCAATGTACTGGAGACAAGTTTTCCTAGATATTTTGCATAAAATCAAGTTTCTTTTAGCTACTTACACTAAGGTTAGAAATGTCTTTCATCCCATTTCCACTTGGTTCTGTTCGTGGGCTATTTTCGGAAGATGTTTGTCCATCTGCATGCAAAAGTTAAACATGTTACTCAGTGCAGAGCTCCTCTCCACCACCCATTTCTGTTTTTTCAGCACTGTTTGTCTGAAATCAGGATACATGGGCAAAGAGAGAAAAAAAATTACAAAGAAAAATATTGCTGTACCTAGAAACTGTTCTACAGGCAGCCTAAAATACAACTGAGGAACACAAAGCTAAACCCAAGTATTTACTCCCAGCTTCTGTACAAGCTACATGTGGATTACAAGGTTGGAGCTCTCTCCCAAGTAGTTTCCTGTATCCAAATGTATCCAAGTAAGGCTTTTTCTTCCATTCTACTCTTTCTAAAAGTTATAAATGCACCTTCCTAGGAATACATCTTAACATTACTGTCACAGCTCCATTCTTCCCCTCCCTCCTGGCTAATACTTTATTTCTTTGGTAGAAATCTCACTCTGGGACTGCTCTATGATAGGCTCTTGACATAGAGCTTGATAGCAATTCCATTCAAGTCTGATGAAACCTGGTTCCTTCCTTAGTGGCTAAGCATCAAGGAGACTTTGATAACTACACCAGTTCTGGATGAGCACTCAGAAATAAGAAAATAGGTACTTCAGCATTTTTACCTTTATACTTCCCTGAGAACAAGTATTTTCAGTAACTGGAGAAAATTATTAAATGGAATTGTCAGAAGAGAGTCTGACTGGATACAAATATACTAAATATGGACACTAAAGGTACTCCTTTCTTAAAAAATTAATTAAATTAAATCAAAAACCCAGAAAACCCCCAAACCCTGAGATTTAACAAATGCAGGTTTCTTCCACTTCTGCCTGAATCAAGACAATACTAAAAAGCACAAGACTGAAACCATACTTCTAACAAGTGACAGATTTTTCATCTACATGTTGTATTCCTTCTCCTTTGAAGCAAACAAAGTTCTTTCCTTAATGAGCAGACAGGTCTTTTCCAAAAATCTGCCTTGTCACTTCAAGCAGGTGCTGCCTTTGTCAAAGATACTGTTACTTAACTATTGGAAGCATTTAAACTCTCTGTCATGTAGAGAATATTCATGCCCTGATTACTGCACAACACTTCCCATTTTAAATCCCTGGACAGTTGCTCACAAACTCTGTCAAGCTTTAACCTTTTTGATGAGACATTTCCTGCTCTGGGTACCTGCTTCAAATTGAATGCTTCTGTAGAATTAGCTACCCCAGCTTAGAGAAACATGTACTGGTGTGTTCACTTTAAACAACTTTCTCCTTCGAGCTGGAGCCTGGATTTAGGTATGGAGAGACACACTACTGTTCTGCAGCCAGACTCTGTGGGGTGGGGGATTTTAATGGGCTGGAGGTTTTTTTGCTACTTGTAAAACAAATATTGTAAACAAATACCCAAGTCTAGTGAAACTGCATGTCTCTAAAAAGCAACATTCACATACACTTAATGACTGCTAAATGCCAGCAGTAAGATTATCCAAACCCCTGTTTCCATTAAGTGGGTTTTGAACTGCCCAAGAATTAAATACAGCTTTTACATTGTTGGGGATCTTTATTTTAATTGTTGTTTGCCAGCAGCTGAACAAAAGGGTAAAAATGGATGCAACGAGTGCAAAGAAAGTGCACCTCCCCTGTTTCTCAGCCAGCATCCAGATGCTAGAAGAGAGACCTCAGTGGAACACAAGGTATCAGAAAACCGAACTGAGAAGTGAAACACAGAGAGAATCATGGAACGGTTTGGGTTGGAAGGGACCTTAAAGATCACCTAAATCAAAACCCCCTTCCACAAGCAGAGACACCTTCCACAAGGCCAGGTAACTCAAAGCCTCATCCAACCTGGCCTTGAGCACTGCCAGGGACAAGGCAGCCACAACTTCTCTGCGCAACCTGTGCCAGTGTCTCATCACCCTCACAGTAAAGAAGTTCTTCCTAATATATAATCTAAATCTTCCCTCTCTCCGTTTAAAGCCATTTGTCCTTTTCTTATCACTACATGCCCTTGTAAGAAGTCCCTCTCCAGATTTCTTGGCTTGGGAAAAGGGCTTTCTCAAGCTTTCTTGCCTTGGGAAAGAGGGTAGGAAGGTGATTTGCTATACAGAAACAGAACTGTCTTCCAGTAGAGAACAACTTACTGTAAAACCTGAATCTTCACCCTGAAACAGAATTCAGCGTTCCCAGTTCTCACATCATTACACCAAGTAACACAGGTTCTCTCTCCTACTGCCAGAAACCGGGCAGTAAATACGGTAACTCACGTCTAATTGTATCAGTAGCTGAATGCTGTGTGGCAAAGTTTTTGTTGTGATTTAATGTCTTCAGCCTAGCTGATGAATCAGACACATGTGACTTACTAGGCATTACATAAGGATGAAAACTGCTTAATAAGTATTAGGGCTTAAAGCTCTTAAAACTGTTTCAGTGATGAGGTTTAAGTCACCAAAACTTAGCCTCTGAGCTTCTGGCTGTTGCTAAGAACCACAAACTAGCATTTTTGTAATCGGTCAATTTAAAACAAATGGTACTTGGGTCAGTGAAATGTGTGATTATGTTGAGGGCAACTGCACACTGAGCTACCAGCTGACAGTACCATGGAAGCAATTCCCACCTATTTTATCAAAAGACTGCACATTGTAAGTTCGTAGTTCTGCTGGTCCAGAAAGTCTTCCAGTGTTTGGAGGATTAGGGAAAAATCTTTCTTGTCTTCGAGGAGGAAGAACTGGATCAGCATAAGGCTCACCTAACATTGAAGAGATTGCAAAACATATCAGTGAAGATTTATGCCCCTGTTCCATACACTTTTAGTCCAGCAAAAATCTCTGGATATATTACACTTTTGTAAATATCTAAAGTCACTATTAATCAGGGTGAGTAAACAAATCCTAAACAACCTCAAACACAGGATCCCACCAAGTATACAGTATAGCCTGTTTGTAAGAGCTGCAAAAGATAAAGTTCATTGAAAGTTCAAAAGTTACAACTGTCTAATTTATAAACAGTGAGACCTTGAAATAAAGGTTCAGCATAGCAACGAAGGTGAGAAGCAAAATAAGGTACTACACATATTAAGCCATTCTTAGATGAAAGTGCTGTTTTCTGTTATGTTTCATAGTGCTATAATGTGTTTTCACCAACTTTCTAGCATCAGATGTAGCAATCAATCATGCAAGCTACAAAAACTGTATGGATGAGATCCAAGTACAAAGATGAGGCAAGAACACAGCTCAGGTCAATGAAATGAGACAACGTCTCTGCAGTACCATGTCAACAGATCAGATCTGGCAAATGTGAAACTGCATCCACAGTAGACTTTGAGTTTTATAATCATGCTTTCACATGAAAGCATACAATATTGCTTGCTGTATCTCACAACTGAGGCACTGTAATCTGTGTACTTTACCTAATTTATTTGTTTAGCTTTAACTTTTGTAGCATTTTTCCTACTTTACTATAGGTATACAAGAATGTTGTCCTTTCCCCTACATTGTTTACTTGAGAAATATCAGTAGTATCCTTTTTGATTCATGTCTGTCCTCCTTGAGAGATAATATGCAATACAGATGTTTAGCTGAAGAAGTGAGCTAAGACTAATTTTATTGTTAATTATCAAAGAGGCAGTATCAACATGAAAATGTGTCAAACAGGTTGACTGTACCACGGTACTCCTGCACTATTAATATAAATGTCTGTTTGAAAACCATAGTATTTTCCAACATTAGCTACCTTTTATTTGTTTGTTTGTTTGTTTGTTTGTCTAAAGCTAACGTACGATTGAAAGTTTTTACTTTCTCAGATTCCTTATAAATTATCCAGCCCAGACTGGTCTTTTGATGCACTAAAGCTCCCAGTAAAACAATGAAACTGAACAGTTGACAGTGCACTGCCAGTACCAATATAGATTTAAAAGATAGCATAGAAGTGCAAGTGAACCACCCTATTCAAAGAAGAGGGAAAAAACTACCATAAAAGCCTTTCCAGTGGAATTGCACATGCAGTTCCAAGAAAACATTTCATATTTTTAAGCAAAACATACTTAATTATATACATTGAAAGTCAGTAACTCTACTTTTCCATAGATACAGTAGCTAAGCAGATTTTTGTACCTGGTGGAGGCAGAATTAGTCTGCGTTCTCTATCCCAAGGAGGAGACAGAGATCCAGTATCTGAAGGTGGTCTGTGGGGATCAGAACTCAGCTCTCCTCTTTCATCACCAGCTTCATACATTGGTCCTCTGGATCCTAATCGAAGACACAGATAGCTCTTTACCCAGGTATTTTAAATGCTCTATTAAGGCTTTCTTCCTTAAGCCTGAAAATAGTAACATAAATAAAGGAACACCAACACTGTCAACATATGAGAGGCGCATGGCTCCATGGGACTCTCCAGCTGTTTGCTGATGACCAGTTATGTTTACTGGAAGTGTTTAAAAGGCTGGTCAGGAATTAAAAACTTTGCACTCCTGTTGAACTAAATCTAGAATATTTGCATTTATTTTTTTTAATAATAATTATTTAAGAGTTTCAATTTATTCAAATCAGAGAAACTACTGCCCTCATGAGAAATCATTTCCTCAGTGCTAAAAAACCTGCTGCTAAACCAAAGATCAGGACACTGAAAGTTAATACCCTCACCATGAGAAAATATCCACATTACATTCAACACTTCCAGTTTTAATTCTTTATTCAAGAAAATAAATAAGAACATACCTGCTCAACACATAAGCAGGTGCAAGAGGAAGTGTAACAATGAGTGATTTTAGGTTGCAAGCTTCCTTTAAAATAGACAGGTCTGAAGAATTACGAAAAAATACTGAATTTTGGTCTCATTCTCTGTCCTAAAATTCAACCTAAAATTTGATGCCATTTCATGTCTTGTTTAAAGTGAGATGAGCAGTATAATTGCTCTGTTGCTGCCATTATTTAAATACATCACTTGTTTAATCTGCTCAAGTTACATTAGTGCATGACTGTGAAATGGGCAGTGGTTATGTCTTTGCATAGCCTCTTTCCTTGCTAATATTGCATCCTAAAATGCAGTTTTTACTCTTCCTGAACAGGAATAGCTGAGCTACAATTATAAGAAACTGAGCTGTCCAGCGTATCATTACTTACTGTCTCTCTACAAATAAATTGTCAAGTATGACTTTGATTGTGTGTGATACAGCTATAGTTGAACACCAAATCTCAGACTTTTCTGACTTAGAAAATTAATCAATTTCAATATGCACCCAGATACACTTTTTATAAGGAATTAAATAAATAGTCATGCTGGTCTTTTAAAAATCAATGTTGATTAATTAAATCCTTACAGAAGAGACAGTTAGATATATTTCCCATGAAACATGTACAGGCTTCAATGGGTTTAACAGTAATAGTAAAATAAATAATATCTTCTTTATTACCTGTAATAGATGCTGAACTCCACTCTAGCACTTATCTATGTTATCTCCATCAACATCAAAAATATGAGCAGTGTTTTTTTCTTCCCTTACAACCCATGACACCAGAGCTTGCTTTTACCTACTCCTCAATCTCTGAATTTTATTCCTTACAGAAAACCTGCCTGGTCCCTTTCATCAGTAGGAAAGAAACTGTCTCCACATATAATGACTGCCTCAAATTTAGAACAAAGGGAGGAAAATAAGCATCATGACCCCCAATAAAATTAAATGTTTTTGACAACACAGGTACTCTCTCCTCTTGCCAAATGCAGACTTAATGAGATAGAAGAGGCAGTACTTTTTCTTCAGAAAGCTAATCTTGTTTACATTAAAATTGCAAGTCTATTTCAGCAGAACCCCATCTGTCTAAGGAATAAACCAAGACTGATTACACTTGGCTTTTCACTTTCCTCAATCTATGCTTCTAAAGTGAATCCACTAACTAACCTAATACTAGTATCAACTGTATTTTCCATTGTACTATTTCATTAGAAAGCTTTAGAAGCAAGTTGAAAAACAGGGAGAATTTGTCCAAATCGACTGTTTATATTGAATTAGATGTTTTAATACTTTTTGTCACCAGCAAGAGGAATAGGTGTGACAGATTTATAGTAGAGGAGAGAGAAATCCAGAATAGATAGATTTTCAAGTTTAAGAATTGTACCTCTTCCTCCTCCTCCACCTGGAAGCATAGGTGAAAGCCTTAAAGGACCCTCCAATAAAGTTGGAGGAGAAAGAAAAGCTCTTGTTTCAGATGAAGGCCGGCCCATTGGTGAGGGTCCATATGGGGAATGCTCTGGAACAGTTAAAACAAAATACTCAAGTTCACAATATTTAGTTTAACAAATTGTATAATTAACTTCTCAGGTGAAGTTGAAAACTAAATTGTAAAGGTGAAATGAAAACTGTGCTCTACACATGTGTATCATGTTCTCAGTCTACTCTCATCAACACTACAAACGCTCTTAGTTTCAACAGAATACTCAACATGACCTAGAGCCACTTATGACCCAATGATTCTTTTTAAATGACTGTTACTTGTACATACACATGGCCAAGAGAGTTTTCAAACAATTACATTTCAGTACTGTACCTCTGCCAAATGGTCTAGCTGGAACATCAAGAGCATAAGGATCTTTTTCTAAAAGATCAAGTTTAAATTCTGCTTCAGTTAATCTGCAAATAAACAACAAAAAACTAGTAAATAACCAAGAAGTGCAAAAGTTTTATTGGCCTGCACTGTTTACGGCTGGGTTTCCTATTTAAAGGGTTAATGAGGCAGCATATTTCCTAAATAAAAAGAAAAAAGACAAGGATGTCACAGAACTCTAAACTTAAGAATTCCTGAAAGTATTTCTCTATGCTGCTGTATTTAAACTGTAATTCAGAAACCAAAGTGGCATGTTAGATGTCACATTTCCTAGCATGATATTACTGTCACGAGTACTCTAAACTGCATTCCAAGTACTGGTTAACTTTACACCTAAAAGCTCCTACCAACCACCACCACCCGACTGGTTAGCTCCGTATTAACTTCTCAGATACGTAAGTTGTAAAATCACTATGTAACCACAACATCTGGTGGAAACATACTTATTTAAAACAAACAATCCCACTCCTAAAGTCCTTGAGTCCCAGTACTACATTCTGCTTCATTCCTGAAATTATTTCAATCTTTCTCATAGTTCTTAAGTTCTTGCCTTCTTACATGTTATCATTACAGGAATGCTCAAATGACTCCCTTTCAGAACTCCAGTGGAACACTACATTCCCTCTGCACTGTTTAGGCCGCTACCGATTAACACAGGTCTAGAAAACACCAAACTCCATCAATCCAGAACATACTCATGTGCCAAATTGTATTTGTTCACAGTTAGATCAGGAGTGCACTTACTTTTGTCTGTTATGTGCATTTTCTTTTTTTATATCACTGAGGTGTCTTTCAGCTGCTCGGGCTGCGAGCTTTGGGAAGGGACAAAAGTTAGATGCTTAGATATTGCTATTTAGTAATTAAATGCTTCATACATGTGACAGGTCCTAGATCCAAGACATTTTTTTTTCCCTATCTGAAGTGCGTAGACTCTATTTTCACAAGATATGACTTGCATATAAAGCAGGTGAAACAGAGCCCCAGATCTTTCACCAAATGACAGTAGCAGCTCTGTTACCCAAATTTTTGACATGGCTTTCCTGCAGGTTCTTAAAACTGCAGAAACAAAATCCTTTGGCTACAGCTGCTTGAAGCATCTACAGAATATGTACAAGATTTAAAGTCTCAGATTTTATAAAATAAAGTTTTATTTTAAAATCAGATCGTAAACACTGTAAAATTATGACCATGAAGCACCACAGCTTTTAACAGGATTCTATCTTATACAGACAACTCTGTCAAACTGCAGAATGTACTAGGAGGTATTTTGAGGTTTCCTGTTTGGAAGAACAGGTAAAAATGGATTTTGCAGCAACATTCTTAGGAAGCTGTCAATGGAACACACTGTTCTCACAGGGCATAATGTTTTCTATTAGTAGTGAAGTACATCCAGGGAAAATACCAAAATGGCACTGAAACAAGGCCAAAAATTTTTATTATTAGAAAAATGTCACACACTTGTTAAATGGTTAATGTTATTTCAGCAGATTTATTGTTACTGCAAATAATACTGTAACATCAGTGTACTGTGCTCATAGGTAGCTGGCTTAATTATTCCAACTGTTTTATATGGCAGAAGTATTTTTAACATGCTTTTGTGCTGGCGACAGGCTAGAGTTAATTTTGATTATCTTTTTTTAATAAGAAACAAAGAAGTGATGAAGCAAGCTATTCAAACTGTGGGAGACACACAAAGTTTAGAAAATCCAGTAGTTGGAACTTACCCAATTATCATGAGCCTTTTTCTCATGTGAAGTAATCTGTGAAAGAGGGATTCATTAGATCATTATCCATGTAAAACAAGAGAACTTCAGATTGAGTATATGCTCTTACTCATAAATTTAATGTGTGTGGATAATTTATAACGAGACATCTAAATGTCAAATTTAACTTTTTAATAAAGTTATCTGGTGATCTCTGCTGTGAAATTGTGGCAGTCAGAACCAGATGACAGTGCTGGGGGGAGGGAATGGGAAAAAAACACCCAACAAAATCAAGCCAAACAGTATCACAACCTCATTGAAAGTGGTATTTCAGTTGCAGTAAGATCCCATCTACTTGGCTTAGATGGTAAGTAACACACAGCATATACCTGATTCTGGTAAGAACGAATGGTTCTTTCTAGCTCTTCTTCAAGATCTTTTGCTCGCTCTCTGTAACAAAATTAAGGTTTATAACATTGTAATTAAATGTGGAGGAAAGTAATTTTAAATACAGTAAACAGAATGGTAACATAATGTATAATTAAGTTTAGTTTTGGTTTGGTTTTTTTTTTTAATCCAAAACACAGTATTGTCACTTAGGCCCACGGGATACATGAAAATCCTAAGTAAATCACTAAGGGTGAATTCTGTCTTCCTGTATGAACACTGAAGAATAGACTCAAGAATTGTACATTCTAGAGACAGAATTAATCTAATCAACATTTCAGGAAGCACTGTTAATCAGTATCTTCCAGTTAGAGTCAATACTGCATAAATGCTGAAAGAAGGTGGGGAATAAGCATTGCAGATTGAAGAATGATGCCACACTTCCAGAAACAACAGAAACAAATTAGAGGTACACAGCTGGTGTAACACAAAACAGAGCCAAGCAGTAAAAAAAACCCCACAAAACCCCAAACCAAGCTACAGAAAATATTCCCGTATTTTACCAAAGAATTTCTAAACAACAGTACTATTTTAAAAGCTCACACATACAGAACAAGAATACTGTAACTATAAAACGTACATGTTAGGAAAACTGAAAATTGTATTTACTTCACAGTATTCTCCTAACTTCGTATTTTTATCTCTGTTCAGTAAAAGGAACTAGATTAAAGACCCACTTCTATCATTCCATTAAAGCTAACATGTCAACACAATTAGCATTCTAATGGAAAAAAATGTTGCTAATGGTCTTAAATACCCTAATTTTTTAGCAAAGCAAAAGCTTCCTTAGTATGTATTATTACACACAAACCAGCATGTAACACACACACACACAGAGCACAAGAAACTGGGAGAAAATACATTCAATTATGCTGGTGTTTTTATTAATTCTCTATTGCCTTTTGTTCACTTTGGAACAAGTGATTGCAGCAACTGAAATCTGTAATTACCTGTAGCTGTTCAGTTCTTCAGCAGCATGATTAATTTTTTCATCTACTTTAGAAAGCTTTTCTTCTTTCTGTAGGCGTTCTCTCTCTTCTACTGTCAGCTTTCTTCAAGAAAAATCAAAAACTATGGTTAATTCTGTTTCAAGTCAACAATTTTGTCGTTGGTCTGTCAAGAATGTATGATGAATACATGATATGTATCCAGATAGTTTTATAGGCAGCATATGAAGTGGCATAAATAGCACTAGTTTGTATTCCTATCAGTTTATTCAGTTCATTAGTTGTTCTATATTACACAATTAGATTACACTGTTCCTAAAAGGATTCTGGAAGACAATGAACATTACCAAAGAATATTTCTATAAGGGTGCAGGATGGAAACAGATACAAATCAAACCAAATCAAAATAAACCCAAACTGCACTAACTTTTAGTGATTTGTTTTGGTACTTCTTTTACATTTTAATATAAAAACCTTTCCAGACAAGAAAAAAGGTTGTTATCAGCTATTACAAAATAGTTATTAAAAAAATACATACATTCTTTACAGGTCTCTCTTTTTAATGCCTTATTGGCATTGGTTTCTCTTAGAAAAGAAACCCCACATTCCACACCACAGAATATGCACAAAGCAATTCTGCAGAAGACATGTGAACACTACTGCTGCATACAGTCCTGGACAGGTAAGCTGGTCATTTTCCTGTAAACAGCAGTCATTCATAATCAAACTGTCTAAACAATGGATCTTTTGAATATGATATAAACTTCTACTCAATCTTTATTTCCCACTTTTCTATTTCCCTTGTTTTTAAAAGATGCCTTGGTGATACTAATAGTCCCTTTCAATTCTGCTGTCTCATTTTGGCTTTTCTAAACTCTTCAATAGGCAGCATACATTTGCTGAGTCTCAGTGTGGTATTTTTAAACCTCATCCACACAGTCTGCTAACATTTCTCCTTTCTGACTGCCCATCATTGCTTCTTTTTAATAGGTTCCTTCCCAATCCCCTCTGCATTTTAAAACATCAAATGTTAATGTAGTGGATTTCTAGGTTTTGCTCCATGTACAAAGATGTTAAATATCTATACAAACATAGGTATTTCAGAGCAGATTATTGAAAATAATACTTAAAAAGGTCCTGCATACTGCTCAGTACAGGATCAAGACTTGTGCTGCTTCTCTGGCTGCCTTCATGATTATGTCTGCTCCTTGAAGAAATAATTTCTTGCTAGTAAAACTGTAGTTCTACCACTGCACCCTAAAATGGTGTATGCTGCTCCCTCCCTTCCCCATACACAAACACACACACTTCTGAAGGTTATTACATGTCCTATCCCAACTTTATTTCTAGACCTTAACATATTTCTGATTTCAATCTGTAAGTCACATTTCCTATGATCATCCTGACTGTGAGGCAGATAGTACAGCCCTCATATTCTATCCTCCTTGGTGAGGAAAGCCTGATTCACAGGGGTTCTATGTTGTTTACTGAAACAGCTTGCCTATGTTTTAATTCTAAGCTTAGTTTTATAAGAGCACCCCTCCTCTGCTGACATTACTAGCTCTCTTTACTACATAAATTATACCTCACAGTTAAAATAGCTACTGTTTATCATTCTTCCAGCAATTTTGATAGCCTTTTAATAATCGACCTTTCCCACCTTAATAATCAAACTTTACCCACCTTATTTCATAGATTAAAAATTTGTTAATCCTTATTTTATCTTTGTTTCTGCACTGTACTTACTTACTGTGGAAAAGTCCCAAAATAATATAACACTACCTTTGTGGAAAGAAATTCTATAATATTACTGTGATCACAAATGTAAATGAAGCTGAAACTTCATTTAATTTCATGTACAACTTCATAGGATCTTCACAATCCAGAAAACTCTGGAAAGCAGTACTTAAATATTCAGTAATTTTCAGCAACCGAAAAGTGTTACATTCAAATCAAATAGTAAACATTGAAAAGAGGAACTGGCACCTGTGTAGCTTCATTTCATTTTCTTGATAAAGCTCAGTCATTACTTTAAGTTTCTGCTGAAGCTTTTGAACTTCACTTTCATAATGTTCATTTTCAGACTGCAAGGAAGCTTGTTGACTCTGAAGATGTTCTATACGTTCTGTCAAATTCAGAAATAACCATGTTAGGATAATGCCTAACTTACAAAATAAGAATATTTGTAATATTTTAGTATATTAGGATTTGGCAAAACTCTTTGATCTTCTGTTGATTTAATAATATAAGCAATACTATATTAGTGCATATTTGAGCTTATATCTAGCCTTTGCTCCACATTGTATGGCTTCTTTGAAAACAATGCAGTTTTATAATTAATATTATCAATTTTCATTTAGGGCTCTTATTGTGACTACTCTGCTACAGAAGTAAAATCGGTACTATCAATACACTCTTTGCAGATTTCCCTACAGGTCTTACTGAGTAGCCTGAAGGGCTACTACCCTAACTACCTTATCTTTCCAAATTGAAATCTGTTGTGTCTCTTTTCCTATTTACTGTTCCTATGCCTTTCTTCAAGAAACATAGAATGCTTAAGGTTAAGTTTGAATATCTTTATAGGACAGAGTTACAATCAATTTGGGAAACATACTAACACAAAGACTCAGTTTAAAGGATCATCAAAAACTGAAAAATACAGTTGTACAGAGCATTTCATCACCCAGAAACCAGATCATGGTACATTCAAATGGGATGGCTACACTGCTAGTTGTTATCTGTAAAAGTAATAGCTTTAATTTGAATCAGAGTGGCAGTGTTTTCATTTCGTAAGGTTTGATTCAGTATGTTCTACACAACAGAAGGAAAAACAGAGCAAGATGCTTTCAGGTACAATTCTCTAAATTGTGGGATTTTAAGTAGTACTGAGCTTGCATTCATTACAAACTAATAACAATTAAGCTACCATTTTTAATAGATGGTTTTAAAATTTAGATTAAAACTCCATTATGTCCAGAAATTTTGCAATGAAGGTATTATATACTTATTAACAACTTTGTCCACTTAAGACGTATAATTATAACATTACAGAATATTCCAGCAGAGTACAAAAAAATTTACTAAGTGCTTTAACAACTTCAATTGCTTTACCTCTAAAATCAAATACTTAAAATAGCTAAGCAACTTAAACAGGCATTTTAAAAATCAAGGTTAGCTGTTAATGTAAGCTTAGTTCAGTTTTTCCTGGAAGTAACACTTCTGGTCTGTAACACCACTTTAGAAAAGCAGCACCTTATTAAATTTAAAGGCAAAACAATGTTTAATTACCTGTAAGTTCTCCTTTAGCTTTATTTTCATCAGACAGTTTTGAATACATTTGATCTCTTTCTGTTTCCAGGGTCTTTAAGCAAGCATTTAACTGCAATCAAAATAAAATCAAACAAAAACCAGTCAAAAACTAAGCACTTTAAGATTCCCAGAAACTCTGCATGAAAAAATATCTAATTAAATATTAAAAGATGCTGAACTTTGTGCTACTGAGATCTACATGCAATTAAACGTACCCAAAAAATTGCATATGTTCCCTCTAGTTCCCTTAAATTTCTTAAAAATCACATACCTTTGCAGCATATATCAATTTCTTCACAGTTCGTTTTTGCTGATCATCTGATTGACAGAATAGAATAAATCACATAAAAAGTACTAAAAGGTTTGTGACAGTGCTTGCTTTTATAATAAAGCAATCTTCAAGATATCATGAGAGGCATAGCAGATTTGGAGGAAAAAGAAGAAAACAAAAAGCAGTGTGTGTGTGTTTGGATATGCTATGCCTGTATTATAGTGCTTTGTTTGCCAATCAATTGCCAATCAATCAGACTTAGAATGCTCATACTAAAAGTGAGATGTTGAATACACACTTGAAGTTTTACTGTGATGTGCCTTGTGGAATAATCAGCACCATCATAAAAAGAAGCTGCAGCAAGAAAAAGGTGAGAGAAAGGCTTTTCTGTGCTGCTGTTTTGAGGGGACCCACATCTATGCTCATCTGATTCCAGTGCTATCATACTGCCTGCAACAAGTAACACCTGCATAAGGACAAGGAAGCAGAAATTAGGCTCTAAGGATCCTTAGTGCTATTGCTGAGAGAACTTCAAGAAATGAAAGCAAGATTTCCATCTACAAATGTTTGAGAATCACTGCTTAATACTAATATAGGCTAAAGTCATTTTGCAAGAGACTGAGTACTGAGTCTTTACATTGCTCTATGGTAATACGCATGCTTTAGCTATATCCACACATTACTGAATAGTAGCATAGGTTGTTATTCTGAAGGTGTACAACTGTCACTTAACTGTCTGAAAGAATGACATTGAGTTTCAAAAATCTGACTTCTACAAAGCTAATCCTTCAACTTTCCTGGAAGTTTGTTAGTTCAGTATTTCTAGAACATCTATTAAGTTAAACATGAGAAGCTACACAAACCATACCTAAGTGCTCTCCATTCTCTGTTTCACCCTTTATATCTGTGTCCCAGTGATTATCTTCAGCATCATCATCTTCTCTTATTGCTGAACTCCAGTCTTTCATCTTCAGTAAGTATTGTGTTAGTGACTAAGAAAAAGCCCCCACAAAACACAAAGAGTAACATAAATACCAGTAATTAAAATGTAGTTACCATTACAATTACTTTTTTAGGAGTTCTATCCTTTATTTAGTTCCCTTTGTAGATTAAGTGACCCCCCAGATGTCTGATATGACTTCTTCTATTGCAACATACACCTGCAGTTCAACAGGTGTGTCCTTGTGAACTTTGCAAATAGCCAAGCACGCATGTGTTTAGCAGGTACATGACATAAGCACACACATGTAAGAACATACCCCCAACTCCCAGCTCTAAATTAAAAAAAAAAAAAAAAAAAAAAAAAAAAAAAAAAAAAAAAAAAAAAAAAAAAAAAAAAAAAAAGAAACAAAACAAAAATATGCAAATACTCAATCAGAACGAAAAGGTTTTTCTTTATTTAATGTGCTTCCAAAGCTATCCGACTGCTGCACTGTGCTGCCAAGCAACCTTTTCTGTTTAGCAGGAAACAAGACATTAGAGGACAGAGACAGCAAACAAAACCCCAGAATAGCTTAATGCAGACTTAGACAAGGAGACTTTGTTAGACTTTCTTGGAACTCCATTATTAGCATCAGTCTGAATAATTTAGTTTAATGCTAGCTGTCATAATTTACCTTGACTTGACTCTCTTTATTTTTCAGTACTTCTTCTGTATCTGCTTTAGAAGACTCAAGCATCTTAGTTTGTTCATTTAATTCACTAAATCGTTCACTCCATCCTTCAGCTTCTTGTAAAAGCTAAAAAGAAAAACAGCAGATTAGCACTGACTGTCTATCACAACCAAGAGTCAAGGATGAATAGTACTTGAGCCTGTTATCTATATTATCTGTACATAAGCAGAATTTTAACCTCTCACCCATCAGTAAGAATTAACAGAGATAAGACTACAAGACAGAAGACAGTTAAACCTTGAGAGCTGAAAAGTGAGACTTTAATGTTATTGTCCAGTTGCTTTATCTGCAACAGCTCTCCCCTGTAATTAGTTGTTAGCATATTTTTAAACATTTGTAAGAACAGTTCAGTTAATATTCCACTCAGTTTAAAAACCCTGATGTGACAAAGCAATGGATATAAAATAGTGACAATTTGTGTACCAGCTACAAAAACTGGGGAATGGATGGAGAGAACACTCATTCTCCAATATGCACACACACATTTGTGAAATTCTACCTGGGTCTTTTTGACCTAGTAAAGACTGGAAAGGTCAGGAAAACCAGGAAGCTTTTTGGAAAGCTATTTAAATTCATATGAATTGTAAAACTGTACTACAGCAGGGGTTTGGAAGTAGGTGATCTTTAAGGTCCCTTCCAACCCAAACAATTCTGTGATTTCTTCTAGCCTTGTCCATACCTCTTAGATTTTAGATTTTTAAAATTTTATTTTAAAAAAGCTTCCCTGTTAAAGAAAGTCACAGCAACTGCATGTATTCAATACCTGCTAGCATGTATCTTTGTAATTAACTGTGGTTAACTAAAAAGACAAGTAAATTCCAAGGTTATACTTTAGACATTCCCTAGAAAAATCTCATTTCACAAAAATACTTTACAGCAATAAAAGGATTAGCACACTTAAGCACCAGATAATTAAAAATAACTACTGCAACATATTATCTAATTGAACCATGCCTTCATATTGTGAGAATAGAATTGAACTGACGCAGATTTCTGTTAAAACAAAACATGCAGTACAAAAACATGGGGTACAGCACAAAAAATTCTGCCTTAGATTCAAAAGAACATTGCCTAAAATTGCACAACAGGCAACCAATTTGAAAGCAGTAAATGTACAGAAAGCAATAACTAGGTTGAGCGACAAGAACAGCCAGTTATACTAAAAATAAAACCAGAAAATGGTAGTTAAACAGGGGAACTGCCATGCAAATAGACAAGCAAGCCTGAACACTACTTTATCAAAGATAAACTAGAAGGCATAAACCAAAAAACATGTGACTAGAATTGGGGGAACCCCACCTGGCAGACAACTGCACCTTTTAATGCAGTCAAAGCCATGTATGAATTTGCAGCCTCATGCAAACTATGTTATTACAGATAAAACAAAAATACCCTTTATGCTAATATTGCTTAGAAGACGTACACAGGCAACTACTTTTCTCATTAATTGTTATCCTCACAGGGAAGCTAAACTTTAAGAGATTCCTTCATCAGGAAGCCAAAGAGAAAATAAATAGCCGTGACTTTATGTACCTGTAAGAATTTCAATACAGAGAAATAACAAGTATTTGCAATAAGCTAAAGCAATATATATTTCTGATGTTCCTGCAAAAAACAAAGCACAGAAAGTTTGGAGTTCATTAACAGTTCCCTTGTTCAAACTAAAAGGCCCAATCCTCTCTCTGACACATCATAAATCTGAGACAGCACATCTGTTAGAATGTTTAAGCTATGATGTGCCAGAAGATTATGACCCATTAGTGCAAATGGACAGAGGAAGAAAGTACTCTAGTTTCTGTGAACAAGTAACACCTTTGTTACCTTTTGAGCACAAGTGAAATTCCATCTTTAAAAAAAAAAGTAAGAAAGAAAAATAAAAAAGGGATACGGGCATTCTAATATAACAAACTGACTTTCACATGCTTAGAACAACCTCATAGAATCGAATACAAATAAGCAAAGCAAATACTTCCCCTTCTTCCCTTATCAGGTTCCATCAACTCTTATCAGGTTATTTATCTGCTAAAAAGCATAGCAAAATACAACATACACAAATGTTCTCATATTACTAAACAAATGCAACAAAGCTCTGTTAACAGCAAAGTGTAGTTATTTTTCCTAAATAATGTGATTATCAACTATGCCCAGGCTATCTTACTTGGAAGGAGTGCAAAAAATCTTATTCTTTTTATCTAGGAACCTTGTAATTACACCCCAGGAGTTGAGTTTACTGATTTCCATGCCCCCACCCCTACCCCACCTAAGTATCTATAAACTGTAGAGTAATTGTCTTGCTCCAGGTACTATTTTTTAATAAAAGATGAAGAATCTTTTCACATGCACAAAAATAAATCTCTTCTTTCTTGTTGAACCCAATAAATTACCAAAGAAAAAACACACACACAAAAATCCCTCACTATTAAAATTGTGTACTGCTTCTCAAAATGCTTTACGTAAGTAAAGCAGGTCGAAGGAGGTGATCCTGCCCCTCTACTCTGCTCTCGTGAGAAATCACCTGGAGTATTGTGTGCAGTTCTGGTGTCCTCAACATAAAAAAGACATGGAGCTGTTGGAACAAGTCCAGAGGAGGGCCACGAGGATGATCAGGGGACTGGAGCATCTCCTGTATGAAGACAGGCTGAGAAAGTTGGGACTGTTCAGCCTAGGGAAGAGAAGGCTGCATGGAGACCTCAGAGCAGCCTTCTAGTATCTGAAGGGGGCCTATAGGGATGCTGGGGAGGGGCTCTTCATTAGGGACTGTAGTGACAGGACAAGGGGTAATGGGTTCAAACTTAAACAAGAGAGGTTTAGATTGGATCTAAGGAAGAAATTCTTTCCTGTTAGGGTGGTGAGGCACTGGAATGGGTTGCCCAGGGAAGCTGTGAGTGCTCCATCCATGGCAGTGTTCAAGGTCAGGTTGGATGAAGCCTCGTATGTCATGGTTTAGTGTGAGGTGACCCTGCTTATGGTAGGGGGGTTAGAACTTGATGATCTTAAGGTCCTTTCCAACCCTAACTATTCCATGATTCTATGATTCTGTAAGTATACAGTGACATTTGGAATAAAAAAAAAAGACCAGCCCCTTCCTCCTCACAGAAACTAACAAAAACGTTGCACAGATTAAGTGGAAAAGACTGAAAGAAAATAATTCTCATGCAACTTCATCTCACAGTAATAACACCCAAATCTAGTGGTTTTCCACTCTCAGCGTCTAATAAAATTGTGTTCCCTTTTTTTTTCATAGATACACACATGTACTACTTCTAAAATTAGAAAAAATTAGAAGATGTACTGCTAACACAGTGCTGCAGAGTTGAAATACTCCTGCAGAAAATTCATTTCCAGTAATCGTTTTATCCCCTCCTAACTTAGTAAGTCTGATTAAGTACAACATTTTGATAGAGAGGACCAAAGCACTCCCCAGCTTTTTATGACTGCTAAAACACAACAGGCCTGTACTTCTACTCTTTTTCCCCCACTCTCCCTCCCAAAGATACCTATCACATTAGCATTCAGACAAAAAGGAGATCAGGAAAACCAGCACATATCCATCAAACAAACCAACCAACCACAACAGAAAATCCCCCAAACAAACCAAAGCAAGCCAACCAAAACCCTCAAAATCCCATGAATGTTCCATGGAATATTTATTGTCCAGACAGAATATTTTTTTGTCATGGGGAGAAAAAAAAAAAAAAAAAAAAAAAAAAAACAGATTAAGATATTTCCATTTAAATTAAACAATATTTTGTGGGTTTAGGATAAATAGTTTAATGTGTTTCTGTGAGGCTAACACTTTTAAATGAATTTCAAACCAAANAAAAAAAAAAAAAAAAAAAAAAAAGTAAAACCTGTTAATGCACAGGACAAGTACTGCTTGTGCTGAACATTTTAAATTAATGAGCTTTGGGATCTGGCTACAGCACTGAAGAAAAGTAACAGCTAAAATTTGGGAAGTAACAGCCCTTTCTGTCCTGTTGTACTACTTATCTGTCTTTCCATTAACTCATGCATAGAGACACTACAGTAATTTTATACCTGCCTTTTGCATACTCTGCAATTTCTTAGTTTCTAGATTAAGTATAAACATTTTCTCTCTGCCTCTATAGAGGATCCTAGCTGTGGACTTGCTCAAATCTTCCTGCTTTCCTCCATGTCTCAGCAAAACTCTTATCAGTCTTACATTACCATATGCTCTCTTTCTCACTGAAATCTATGCATGCTTCCCCACAGACTCTAATCATTAATTTTTGTTAAAAAAAAACTATTTCAGGCAAAGTTATTCCAACATAAAATCAATATAAAACCACGTCCTCTTTGTCATTTCATTTACCAGAACATGCAAAGGGTATTAACAAACACATCTGAGGACAAGCTCCTTGGAGAAATGGTACTTACAGTATTATAAGAAAATATGGTATTTCCAAGGACACCTAGGAAGAGCCTACCTGCTTTTCACTTTCCTGGAGATGGCAGTTTTCATCTTCTGCATCTTGAACAGATGTCTTGAGTCTCTCTGTATTAATCTGATATACTTTTAGGGTGGACTTTGCCTAAAGTGAAATAAGGTGTGTTATTTAAACACTATAGGTGAATCTATAAATGGGGTCATGATGGCATTATTTGACTTATTTTTAGGTTCTCTAACTGTGCTATAAACATGTTCTCAGATTTTTGCTGATTTTAGTTTTGCAACGCTATGTAACATTGTAGAGTAAGAAAGCAAAGACAAGGTAACTGTGCTTCCCAGTAACTGCTGATCATGATACGAAATTCAAAGTTGCTAAATCAAGTCACACAAAAGTATTAGGCCTTACAAAGTCTTGGTTTATACAGCACATTATTTCTGCACCCTGAACAGAAAAAAAAACAACTCAAGCAATCCACCAACAGACCACCAAAAAAACCCCACCAGTAACTACATGGAAAACAGATACGGTAAAGATGGGAAAACAGAAACTATGAAGACTGTACATACCTCATCAACCTGTGACTGGAGAGATTTTACTTCATTCTCTAAGGACTCCAAACTCTCCTGACTTTCAGCCACCTGAAAATTATTAATTGTCATATAGCTTCTTCCACAGATTTGACTGAAAAGGTCTAGGCAAAATATATTTATTTTAACTTTCAAACGGAGAAGGTTCTACTGCCAAATCAGTAAACACAGATTTCCTCTTTTGAGTATTTTCCTTTATGGGTATCATTTTTCTGATATGCCACAAGGACTATGAAGAGACACAAAATGGGAAACGTATTTTTTGTTTCAAAAAAACCCCAAAGAGATTGATCTGTCTTCTCCATTGAGATTTTTATTGTGGGATATTTTTTTAATAAATAGTAACACAGGATTCCATGTATTCTTACCAAGTTATCATTTTCTGACTGCTTTGATTTTTCTTCTTCCAGTTCTTTTTCTAAATTCTCTATTTCTTGGTTGAGTTCCAAGTTTGACTTGTTCAGTTTTTCATGCATTTCCTAAATCCAGTTGTTTTGACAGTTAACATAAAATATTTGACATTAATTACATATGAAGATGACAAGTATGTTTTAAATGTGACAGCAAAGTATATTTAACAAATTTAACTATATCAAGGGTAAATCTCAAAGTACTCCAGAGACTCTTACATGTTAACAAACCCTGTAACAATCAGTTTTATAGGATCTGAGGTGCAGAATGAAATAAATCTATTTGCTTTTCCATTACATAAATTTCATATTTGATTCACTTTTTTTGAACTCTTTTACAAATATACTCTCAGTTTGGGCGATATAAACAATGTAGTGGTAATTTCTGTTTACAACTGCGCTCCAGTAGCCTATAAAATATAAATGAATTCAGCCAGATTTGAGAAAAAAATACTTCATGCACTACTCTCTCTCTTAGAAACAATTTACTTTTTAAAAAAATAAATATTGTCTAACATGCCGTTTGCTCCAGTATCAATCATTTTAATGCAATTGCTAAAACAACTTCTCTTAATTTAAATGTCTCACTTATGTCATTTTCAGTAATCCAAGACTAAAATAACAATGCTCTCAAAACAATTCAGGGGTTTTGTGCTTTGCTTGTGTTTGGCTTTTTTTGCGTATTTGTTTTTCTTTTGTGTTTTTGTTTTTTTGTTTTGTTTTGGTTTTGTTTTTGTTTTATTTTTAGTATGGGCAGCACTTTCCTGAAATACTGCCTTAGGCTGTGGAAATTACAATTTCTATTTGTCTTTTTACCTCAAAAAAAGACATGTCTGTTGATTCTTTCGTAACTTTACCATCCTTCAGAGAAAATTCTAAATCTTCAAACTGAAAAGGAAATATTTTATGTCAGAATGTATGTAAAGAATTGGCTGAAACAACAATATTAATTTATGATGCCCCAGTCTGAAACATAGCAACCACCTAAATATTCACAAATGCACTTTGCTGTAAGTCAGGAAAGCCTTAGTCTTATTAGATTATCCCAGTGCCATAAAACAAAGCCATTTTGAAGTTGCTTCCAGTGAAATATATTGTATTAAAGAGTTAAAGGCAGAACTTTCTAATTAATTGCACTTAAAGGCATTGACAGGAAAAAGCATTTGAAGAATCACTTTGAAAGCCTTTAAACATCTTACCTTTACATAAGTTTAATACTTAAAATACTTGATAAATGAGCCCATTTCTGTGACACATCTGAAAGCAATAAATGAGGACTATTACCTCTTTTTTGCAAAGGCTGAGTTTTTCAAGAATTTTGCATTTGTCTTCAACTAGTTCAGCAATTTTATTGGCAAGCTGTTTTTCCCTTCCTAAAAAACCAAACAAACAACCAAAGTAAACCAAACCAAACCCCCAAATAGTTAAGTGTTGCAATACTCAAATAATTCAAAGGAGGAAAAAAAAAAGAAAACAAAAAGTCATACACAAAAAAAAACCCAAACCCAAACAACAGTATGCAAAATAAGCTTACCTACATAAAGTCGACTTCTAACCTGAAATAAAAAGAATAAATACTGAAAATGTTTGATCAATTACTCTTCCATAATATCTGAAAAGTCATCTTTTAAGCTGTGGTTCCACGATCAGTCTAATCTTGGAAGCTTTTTTTTAAAAAAAGAAAGATAAGTACAGGCTGCTGTTAAAATTGGCAAATGCATTCTCTGCTCTTGCCCCCTCCATAGCCATGTTTGTCCTGTCCTTCTCCAACTCTAATTAAACCGACAGAAGAGGGGAAAGGAGGTTAGTTGTCACCTGGATCATTTTTATAATACACCTCTGTGTAGTCATCATATAACCATGACTGTCAACACAAAATGGTAGTGCACATACATAGTCAAAAGAGTAGAAAAGGGGAGGGAAGGGGAAGCTCCATTTGCTAGCTCAGACTTAACTTCCTATGAGGAGAGAAAACCCCCACATTATAATACTTAACAGTTAGAGCTGGAGACATGGTACTACTTGATGGGCATCCTGCCCAGATGCAACTTGGTGAGAAGTGCCAAATCTGCAGCTGTCACATGGAGTCTAGTGCCCTAGAATCGAAATCTAACAAACTGTGGGACAAAATCTACCACAAATGGCCTGGACAAGAGATACAGAACTTAGCTGAAACTTTGTAAAGTTGTAACACAGCAACCTTCTCAAGTCTGGGCCTGGATCAGGTGCCTAACATACAATGGGTCCCTCATTTCCTGTTTCCTCCTTATTTGAAGACATGGGATGGCCAAGGAGTCTAAGTAACAGAAAAAGGGCAAGAAAGTTATAAGTACACCTTAGCCTGTCATCCCCACAAAACCAAACCTTGCTTTTAGGAGTAAGTAACAATTATTCAAAGAGTAGTCAGTGCAGTTTTAAGTATTTTCTAAGCTGTCAGTAACTTCCATAATATCTAACACTTTAGTGACGTGTTCAGGAGGAAAACAATACTAGAGCTGCTGCTTGACTGATTTCAGCTGAAATGCCTCTTTCATATCACCTAGAGGGATGCTGCTATAAAAAAGAAGGAATCGCCCAAATTATAAATACATTTACTTATACAAATACAGATCCCCTTCCAGACCATCTGAATTGCTGCTACAGAGTAAGGTGGTACTTTTCCAGATTTAAGGTGATGTTAGAACCCTAAAAATGCAATTGCTCATGTCTGAAAAACTACTACGTAACCCATCTTCAAACATGAGCATCATTACATTTTGCACCAAAATCACATTCAGAACACTGAATTATGGACACTGACCCCATTTCATTAGTAGGGAGAATGTGGTAGGCAGCTGTTATTACTCAGATCCTTATTTATTCAGAATAGAAACCCCTTAACTCAAAAATATAATCTGTGTGTTAAAAGGTTTCAGTACTGCATTTCTCAAAGGCATCAGCTTAGTGCTCACAAACACCACACAGTGAAGTTGGTTCAGTATTCCAGTAAACAGAAACAAGGTAACCATCCAAAGAGTTTTAAAATTACCCCCTTGATGGGAATCCATCTGGATTGCTTTTGCTTACAATTAGCTTGAAAGATCTAAGCTGGTCTGGTCATAGTCAAGGTAATCAGAGATATCAATACACATACATCCTAGGGAAGGCCTCTATATCCCACAGAAGTAACTCAAAGGCTGACTTTGAAAGTCTGGTGTAGAAATTAAAAATGGAAGAAAAAAAGAAGCCTTATGACAACAAGTTTCATTACATTTGCTCCAACAATAGTAGTCACTCAGTACATGTCCAAATGCTTACTGTCTTGCCAAAACAAGCTACTTCTCAATTTCTCTTTTAGAGGGTTTCTAAATTCAATCACAAAACTCTGAAACATTGTATATATTTTTAAAAGAATAACAATTTCGATTCAAGCCATCCAATTCAAACCACTAACACACTCTACACATCTGCATGTGATTTTAACACTGCTGGTTTTGGCTGGGATAGAGTCAATTTTCTTTATAGAAGATACTATGGGACTCTTCTTGGTTTGTGCTGAAAATGGTGCTGCTAACACAGGGATGTGTCCATTACTGCTGAGCTGTGCTTACACAGAGTCAAGTTCTTTTCTGCTCTCACCAGTGAGTAGGCTGAGGGTGCAGAGGTTGGGAGGGGATGCAGTAGGGAATGCTGACCCCAACTGACCAAAGGGATACCCCAACACCATATAAAATCATGCTAAGCATATAAAGCTGGGAAAAGAAGGAGGAAGGTGAGAACATTTGGAATAATGGTGTCTATCTTCCTAAGTATCTGTTACACATAATTCTTTGCTTTGCTTGCACTCACAGCTTTTGCTTTACCCATTAACTGCCTTTATATCAACCCCTAGTTTTCTCAGTTTGACTCTCCCCCTCCCAGTGCAGGGGGAGTGAGTGAGAAGGCAGCTGCACTGGGCTTAGCTGACAGCTGGGGTTAAACCATGACACTTACCGATTGGTAACTTCTATACAGGAACAAAAGAATTGTAAAGGCTCCAGCAACGCCAGCACAAATCACTATTTCGTACGGGAAGCCATACAGATCAGGACCAGGCCTCATATCTTCTGGCAGTGAATCCACAGCCTGAAAACCAAAGTGAAAAGTTTCACTTAAGGAAAAGAGGTTAATATTTTCAACAGAAACAGACATTATACATTGGCTTAGTTTACATCTAAGGCTTGTAGAGGCCTGCACATGTAATTTTTCCAAAATTCTGAGAAAATTGTAACAGAAGCTTTTTTTTTTTTTTAAATTACACATACAGCAAGTGAAGCAAAAAAATAAGAAAACTTCCAACAAGATATGACGATGAGATAGAGCTCTGAAAACTTTTCCTTCTGAACACACTAATTATGCAATTATGGCAAGTTCTCCTTCATGTGGTCTCCACACCTCACTGTTGAAAGAATCAGTACTAATAAGTATTTATTTGTAAGTATTTTATGAGTAGGTGGTGGAAAAATTGCTGGGTATGAAAACTTCCCTGCCCACCTTCATCCTAAAATAACACACCAAACAGTCAAATGATTTAACACATTTAAGCACTTAAATACACATTTTATTTGTAGATGGATATCACTATTTCCTCAAACACCTGCTTAATGTAGCTCACGTTTACTACGTGTGACCTGTGCGTAAGAAATGTGTTACTGTAAAGATTTAATCTCGACTTCGGAGGGGGGGGGTGCGTGTGAAATCAGAGAGCGTCTGCTTCACTGTTTTGGCTCTTTGAGACTCCACGCACTCCCGAAGCAAGCTTCAGCTTCAGCAGCGGCCGCTCAGCCCCGATCCCGTCCCCGCCTCCACTTCCCAGCTGCGCAGCCTTCGTCAGGCTGCTGGGCCCCGACACACACCGCCGAGGCGCTCCCCGGCTCACACGGTTTCTACACCACACCTCCCAGTGCGGATCCGTTTCTATCAGCCCAGGGCCCCTCGCCACCCCCGACAGCGCAGTTCCCCTCAAAGCCGAGGGCCGCGGCGCAAGACCCCAGCTACGGCTGAGGTGCGTCCGCGCCAGCCGCGGGCGGAGGGGTGGGTGGGTGGGTGTGTGTGTGTGCGCCGCCTCACCCTGCGCGCCCCTTCCAAGGCCAACCCGCAGTATCGCTGCGCGCTCTCCCGCAGGCCCAGCCATAAGCTGGCAATGGCCACATCCAGACCATCGCCGCGACCGCCGGCAGCCATCTTGCCGCGGGCGGCACGAGCCTACCGCGGCCCCTTCCGGCCTACCGCTTGACAACCGGCCTGTACCACTACCGGGGGGGTGGGGGGGAAGGGGGAGGAAGGAAAGACCACTGCTGAGACGGAAAGGGGGGCGGGGGGAAGGGAGAAGCACAGGCACAGGTGGGAGAAGCAGGGAGAGCCTGAAGGGGCGGCAGATTGTACCACTGCGACAGGAATGGGGGTGCAACACCGCCGCCGGTGGGGACGGAGCGGGAAACACTACTGCCAAGTGAGGTGAGAGGGCGACGGTGGTAGCAGTCGCTGGGCCTCACAGCCCTGCCTCAACTCAGAGCGGGGGTGCCTCTGGCCGCGGCTCCAAACTACGTGAGCCGGCAGGGCCGGGGGCAGGTGCGCTTCAGGGGTGCCGTCGTCCTCCCAACGCAGCCGGCCTCGGCTGTGTTGCGGCTCTCGGGAGTCGCTGTGTCTCCGAGACCCCTCCCGCCAAGCTCTACCCTTCGCACTCTGCTCTCCGACAGGAAGGACCGACAGCTGCCATCAGCGTACGGCCACTGCCCCCCCCCCAGTATTAAATAAATAAATAAGCTTGTGGGATGAGCTTAGCACTTCTCATCTATCTTGGGTACCTCCGTGGGATGTGTTTTAAAAATAGAAATNCCCCACCGGCGGACGGCCCCCCCCCCCCCCCCCCCGTATCTGCGCCTGACGTTGTCCCGCTGGCCCCGACCCTACTCCTGTTCCTCCTTAAAGTTACGCCGAGGGATACTTACCTCCCCTTCGGCACCTGCAGCCTCCATCCGTACCCGGGCGGCAGCAGCCCTTCACAAACCTAAAACTGCGGGCTGCGCTCCTCGGGGTCAGCCTGACCCGAGCGGGAGACGTGCAACCCCAAGAGGCGGGCAGCCGGAGCTCGCATTAGCGCGGCGGGGGGCGGGGAGGGCCGCAGGTGGATCAGGGACCGGCCGCGGCCTCCTCACTGTGCGCAGGCGGGAGGCGGCGGCGGCTGCTGCCCGGCCCGACCTGCTCAGGAGGAGCTCGGCGTGTCTTTGGGCTGAGTTCTCTTGAAAATTGATCGTACTGAAGCAGCTGGCCCACAGCTCTAGGGAAATATGCGAGAAACAGTAGCTGCAGTGCCACAGAGCACCGGGGTCTTTTTATCTTGGTCACTAGGACTGACTATCTTGATATCGTATTTTCTTCAGTTTTTACTTGTACTTAACTGCACTTCCCCCCCCCCC
>NDXB01001668.1:114312-147444 GCA_002631895.1 Agapornis roseicollis | reverse complement strand
AAATTAAAAAAAAAATTTTTTTCTACAAAAAAAAAAAAAAAAAAGAAGAAAAAAGTGTATGATACAGAAGCGATTGCACCTACTTAAAGATTTGCCTATTAAAATATACAGAGAATCTTAATGAGTACAGGATATTTAAAAAAAGATGCAAAGGAGTGTTAATCCTTTATTTTTACATTTTCAGGAACTTCACAATGTTTTGGTAAGTAACCTTTTACAAAATTATGTAAAAAGTACAAGAATGCCTGATAAACAGTCTGCATTTGTCTTCCAAAAGATTTTTTACAGCATGCAATTCTTAAGGCAGCCTTCTCCTCCTCCTTACAAGGAATCCTTTCACTCAAATAATCTTCCGCTGCAAAGATTACACTAAGGAAGCTTGGTCTCTTCTGTTAACGCCTTTTGTCTTTCCTGTCTGATTTACGATCTCTTTCACTCCGTGAAGTTCTCTTCCCTGACCGGCTACTTTCTGAAATGGATCTCTTTCTGTCAGATCTTGAACTTTTATCCTTTGAGCTTTTGGTATCTCTGCTCCCACCTTTTGAAGACTTGTGACTTCTATCTACGCCTGAAGCATCCCTCCGCTTCCTGTCTGTGCTCCTTCTGCGTTTTCTATCTCTGTTATGCCCTCTTCCTCGGCTACGACTTCTACTTCCACTACTGCTAGAGCTACTGCTGCTACTGTCCCTGCTAGTACTTCCACTTGTAGTGCTGCTGCTGGTGGAACTACTCCGGCTGCTAGTGCTGCCAGTGCTGGAACTACTTCCACTGCTAGTACTGCTTGAAGTACTACTACTGCTACTGCTGCTGCTACTATGGCTATGAGTCTTACCAGTTTTGTTTCCTGCCCTACCCCTGCTTCTACTCCTAGTCTTACTCTTAATTTCTACACTGGGTGTCTGATTCTGCTCTGTCTGTGCCTCAACTACCTTTACAGACACCACAGCATTTTCATCCTTGTCTGCCTGGGGCTCTGTATCCTGAATAGACTGAGACAACTGAGGTGACTGTGACAGTGGCACAGACTGTGGCTGAGACAGAGGCTCAGCCACAGGTTCTGGCTGACCTTCAGGTGCCTTCTCTTGTTTTATTTCAGGTTCAGCTTCAATTTCTGGTTTGGTACCTTTCTCCTTCTTGGGAGAAGGCATGTTACACCCTTTTTCTGGCTGAGCATCACACTCTGTTTCTGGTTCCACATCCTTGCTGTTTTCATTTTCTACAGGTTCTATACCACCTGCATCATTCATTTCAGCCACATCCTGCTCATTACTCACTGGCTGAATGTTTTCACTTTCCTCTTTTACAATTGTGACCTCTTCATGCTGACCATCCTGTTGCTTGTCATTCTCCCTCACCTCAGTAGCCTCTTCTACCTTTATCTCCATTTCATGTTTCTGTTCATCCTCTTCCTGTTCTTTCTCTGCATCACTATGCCCTGAACCTGTTTTTCCCTTCTCCTCCCCTACCTCCTCCATTTCTACATCATTGTGCTGATTACCTGTCTCCAACTCTTCCACCTGCTGAGGCATCTTACCCTCCTCCTGCTCCTTGTTCTGTTCTTGCTTCTTTTCTTCATTCTGCACCTCCTGCTGTTCTTTTTCCTTCACAGACTGTCTTCTGGGCCTGGCTTCCATTTTGTTAATCTGCTCCGCAAATTCATTTCGCCTGCTTTCAAAGAGTGCTACGGAATAAATGCATAAATAGTAGTTTCAGGTAACGTACAGACACTGAAGTCTATGTTCCCCTTAACTATAAGCTAGTAAGTTATCAAATTGTTTTCACTTATAAGTACTGCATCTTTACTCATTCTGATTTAGCAAGCTGTTCATGCATAATGAAAGAGACTGCTAGTTACCTTAAGAAAACAAAGCAAAAGGAATAGTGACAGTCAGCTCAGCTGAGCATCAGAACCCTAACCCATCAGTAGAGCCCTAAATCTAAGCTAACAAAAAGAGTTTGACTTCACTTACATCAATCCAACCAAAAGTATATCGAAAGAATAACTTAATTTCCTGGTATTTATATATTAACAAGGTTATACTTCCTAAGGTAAACAAAAGACAGCGAGAAACAGCAAAAAGCTCGTTAGGTATTAAGAAAGCTTAAATGATGAAAACACTCAGACAAACGAGCTAGTTTCTCTTATCCCCCAACCCACATGATGAAGCAGCTCCTTAACAAAAAAAATAAACTAAACCAACCCAACCCAAACCACCAAATACATTCTCAGTTTGATAAAAAGTAACAGTAAGACTACCATCAACCGGAGTATTTTAAATTGTTTTCCAAAAGAAAAATATAGTCATCCTGTGAAACAGAAATGAAGACACATTAAGGCAAAAAAAAAATTATTATAAAGATTAGTGCTGTGCTTAAGAAAATGCTTCTCCTATCCTTAGTAAAACCCTGCATTTTCTCAGGTCTTCAATCCATAGAATCTGCTTTTTCAAAAGCTAAGTTTCTGCACTGGTATACATCTGTGTACTAAAGCTAATTAATAGAAAGGACTGTTTTAAACATATCTCTGTGATCATGCATACGCCCCTTCTGACTTCTCTTAAAGGGAATCAAAGCACATCCAACAAAAATAAGCCACTGAAGGAGTCATGTTCACTTATGATGAACACCTGTGCAAGAACAGTTTGTCCTGAAATCTATGTATTTCAGCACAAGCTTAAAAGAAATTTATACAGCAAACAAAGGGAGGCAATAAGAAGGGCCTTTCTATCACAAAGGCCACTTACCATTCATCTTTTTCTGTGACTCTTCCATCAACTTCTGCGTAGCAGGACACATTCTGCCAGGTATGTAGAATAAGTGGGGTTTTGTCTTTGTTCTTATGTATTTAATTATTTTGGCATTATGTTCATTCCATTCTTCTTGCTGAAAAATAAAAGAAAATAACCCTAAGATACAAGAACAGTTTAAACAGGAGAAAGATAGAATCATAGAATAGTTAGGGTTGGAAAGGACCTTAAGATCATCAAGTTCCAACCCCCTTGCCATAAGCAGGGACACATCACACTAAACCATGACATACGAGGCTTCATCCAACCTGACCTTGAATACTGCCATGGATGGAGCACTCACAACTTCCCTGGGCAACCCATTCCAGTGCCTCACCACCCTAACAGGAAAGAATTTCTTCCTTAGATCCAATCTAAACCTCTCTTGTTTAAGTTTGAACCCATTACCCCTTGTCCTGTCACTACAGTCCCTACTAAAGAGTCCCTCCCCAGCATCCCTCTCTTCTCCAGGCTGAACAGTCCCAACTTTCTCAGCCTGCCTTCATATGGGAGGTGCTCCAGTCCCCCGATCACCCTCGTGGCCCTCCTCTGGACTTGTTCCAACACTTCCATGTCCTTTTTATGTTGAGGACACCAGAACTGCACACAGTACTCCAAGTTGAGGTCTCACAAGAGCAGAGTAGAGGGGCAAGATCAGCTCCTTCGACCTGCTGGTTGCTCTCCTTTTGATGCAGCCCAGGATATGGTTGGCTTTCTAGGCTGCCAGCGCACACTGAAGTCGGCTCATGTTCATTTTCTCATAGACCAAAGATCAAGAGCAAAACTAAAACTCACCAACTGGGCAAGCTCAACTTTCTGCTCCAGTAACCGCAGCTCTGTCTGTTTAGCACGTCTTTCTTCAAACAGTTCTCGCCTTTCATTTTCAACTTGCTTTCTTTCTTCCTCTGCCTGCACTTCAAGTTTTTGTTCAATTTCTTGGCGTCTCTTTTGCTAAGATAAACAAAGAAATATCTTGAAATCAAGAAAGCGTTCTAGTTTGGGCCACTTAAAATTTTTGTTTATGCCATTAAAGGCACTCCTAAAGACCCATGAAGAAGCATCTCCTAAACTACAAATAATGGAAGAAAATAGTGTCAGTGCTTGCTGGCACCTCATTTATTCCCCCAGTGGCAAAAAAAGAGAAATAGATTTTATGTATTCCACTGGGAGTGGAAAAAGTCAACTTGCCCAGACACAAATGAAGGACTGCAGACTGGTGTTTGTACCCAACAAAACAAATTACATTGCAAATACTTCCAGTATATTAATTGCTAATTGGATATACTACTATAATCCAGGAATGTCCTGTTTGTATGTCCTACACAGCCATATGCTCAGACTGTGTAATAGTTGTCTAATAAAGAACATATTTTAGTACCTGAACAACTAAATAGCTATGTTGTAACACTTCTCAGGCCTCTACTTTGATTTATAGCAGCTTTTTATGTATGAAGAGAACAATGTCTACAAAAATTCTCAGAAAAATGTCGCAAAAAGCAGTTAACTCCTCAAAATCTCTTTATGTAAATACATACTACTATAAATTAGATAAGGACTCAGTTTCTAGACCATCTTCATCAATATTTCCTTGTTCTAAAGGCAAGCAGGCAACAGAAAACTGGTCGTTTCTCATGTGCTACATCACAAGATAGATAAAACAGAAGGATATCAAAATACCACATCTGAAAGTAATCAATACCAGCACAGCAAGCCAGATATGCTAACACTACACAGAAAAGGTTTTAAGGACTTCATATCTGCTTCTACCAGACTGCTGAAAGTAGAACTTTCAAACACTGTTTTTAATCTAAAGGTTTGTATCAACTGAATAACCCATTTAAGACAAGTGTAAACAAATACTGTACCCTTCACAATTTAAAAGGACACACTAGGAGTAAAGTTACCGCCATGCTATACACAAGTTCTTCGAAATTGCCACTACACTAAGCAAAGCCTTCACTTCAGTACAATTACATGTCTGTTCATTAGAAGCAGGCATTCTTGTTATCCATACTGGGTGGGGGAAGCCATCTGTAGTTAAACAGATAGAATGATACAACCATATATATCTATGTATTTGGTTGGCTATAATTTAAATATCTAGAACGCATCAGGGTGGGCACTGCTTAAGCAATACTGAATCACCGCCACTTATGGAAGTAGCCTATGGCCTATTAAATGGTTAACATGATTAAACTACATTTACTTTGAAACAATCCCCAATTAAGTAAAACAAGAAGAAAAAGATAGTTCACTTTGTGTTTTAAATATGGACAGCAATTAAAACAATCAGCAAAACCTTGCTTTTTCACTTCTGCCATGGTCAGAAAATGTGCTGTGAAGTCATGAAATCGTTAGTGACCCTTTCCTGCCTCCCACCCCAATTCCACTAAACTAAACCAAACCAAAACCTACATGCACTTTTACCAATTTGTTGCACCTGCAGCCTGAGGAATTGTCATTCCTATATGAATCAGCTTAACCACACAATTTTATTTTATTATTTACAATCTGATAAAACTAAAATTAAATACCCTCTCAGTAGCAACTGTGGACTCCTGTTTAAATTTTTGAAGAGTGCCCATCAACAAGCCAAATATACGTCGATTCCTGAATAAAAAAAAATAAAAAAAGAAGATTGAGATTCAGTCCAAGTCCCAAGTTTTTTATTTCCATACAAATCAGAGAAACTTCCCACCTCAGAGACATTTATTTTTAAAGGCTCAGTATTACTCTATGCCAGTAGCAACAGAACACATATCAACTGTGCCAACAGTCAAGGATATAGTTTACAGTGACATATCATATTCTGCTTAAGAGCAAGACACAGCTCTTATCTGTAGTAGCACAGATAGCACTGGAAAAATTTTAAGCTTGCACATTTCACATCTGGAAATAATGACACTAAGGAAATGTAAAACATTTAGAAAATGCAAAAGCAGAGAGTACTGAAGAACAGCTTGAATAAACACAGTGTGAGCCATCAATAAGGCAGTGAACTGGAAGGTCACTGGGCTTTCTGAAAAAAACATACTCCCCCACCTTGCTCAGAGGATTAAAGAGAAATGGAGCCAAAGGGGAGTTAAAGTTTATCTGTCACAGTCTGCCTAACAGTATCTTCTACAAGATGCTGCACTGTGGGATGAAACCAGAACTGCTCTCATCCAGTTCTTCAAGGAATTCCCTTGCTCTGAACAAGAACTAATTGCTTGAATTTTATCTCTTCTTTCTTTACTGCAAGAGGCAGACGCTTAATTTGCCTTGAAATTTTACTCATTTAAGAAAGGAAATGCTACTCTCCTTACTACTCTACTACAGTGTCACAAACCTGACATGGAAAGGTAAAGGTACTTGTATATTAAACAGTAGAAATAGAAACAAATGAAGAATTGAGACCCAGAGATTACTTTACTCAAAGGGTATCTCTATATGAGTGACATCCCAGAAGACACCGAGCAAAATCCAGAGTTCAGTGGATGCCGTCCTCTTAAAAAGCTTCTTTATACCACAAGTCATATAGAGACCAACGCTGGTTTTCTCATCTACTGAACTACTGGTTTTCTCATCTACTCAACTACTGAAGGGCAAAACAGTACAACTACAATTCTGAGGGAACAAACTTTTAGTGCCTGAATCTCTAGCAAGTCCACTAAGAATTCTGAAATTCCTTCTGTGAGGAAAGTTGGAAACTGGTAATGGAAGTAACAGCAGTCTGCTAGCACGTTGCAATTATAAACAAAGCAAGCAAAGTGACTTTTCTGTGCTGGCCTGTGGGCATTATCAGAGAAGCTAGTAAGTTCCTTGTTCCAGTTCTTATCCTTCTACTTATTTGAGGTATGGATTATTATTGCACCAGCAGAGTTGCAGACTGAAGCAGACAGAATCTAAGAGATTGGACAGAGCTGCAAGTTTGCTTTTCCAACACCTCTTCCCAACAGAGCTGCACTTCAGCAAGAATTTTCAGGAGCTACCCTGACACAAATGAAATATGGGGGGAGAGAGGGAGAAAGATATATGTAGGAGGAATCTAAAAAGTGGGCAAAAGGACAGTTAGACTGTATACACAATGAGTCTGAAACTAATAGGAAGAAAAATATGACGGAACTTGGAACTACTGCTTTAAAAAGCCAGTAAACCACAACCCAACAAAACAAAAAACAAACAAAAGAAAAGCTTCCTTCAACCAACAAAATAAATGATGTACCAAGACAGTTGTAACAGTCCAAAATGCTAAATAACCACTGAAGCTCTATGTATTCCTGTCTTACTTAAGGATGATCACTGGCAACAGCACTAGCAAACCTATTCCTTTAGGTGGTCTAAGAAGTAGAACTCGTGTCAGTTATGCGAACAATGTGTTGCTACTGCTCTGAAGTATTTTGAGAGAGTATTTAAAAAAACCCAAAACATCGATTTCATACCATCATCATCTGGTACCAGCATCATCTCTGGTACATAACAACAGATGCACAATACTTTTAAAATGTGAAATTACTTCCTACGGTAGTACAGAGAAGTACCATGTTGGTACTTAAAAGAGATTTCTGCATACCTTTGTTTTCCTTTCTCATCCATATTTTGATCTTGTATAAGGTCTCGACGTGTTCGCTCTTTGGAGGTAGCAACAACAGAAGATGGCAACGCTGGCTGTAACAAATTAAAATAAACTACTTCATTACTGCTCCAGAAAAGTACATTGCTTCCTGCACAGCTCCATTTACCATGTATTACCTTTTTAATATCGTCATCCTCTGCGTCGCTTTCTTGGCGTGATTCTCTTCTTGTCCGACGTTCTCCACCCAGCCTAAGAAAAATCATTAGCAGTCACTAGAGGACACATATTTAGGACAGCATCTGTTCTAACATGAGAAAAATACAAGTCAGTATATCTAGAAAGAAGAACCAACACTTCCAGCAAAATTCTCTTGACTGTTCCCATGACCAGTAAGTAACATTTTGCAGACAGAATCTACTGTTGGTAAAAATCAGTGAGAGAACACAGTTCAAGTTTTAATACAACTTGCAAAATAAAGGAAGGCGGAAGACCCCACAAGAGCCATTACCATGCTTGACTTTTTAAGATACCTCTGGAATTTATTTCTTGGTTTTCATGTTTTTACTTTTCTAAATCTCTAAAATAGCTACTGGCATAAGGGGATCATGAGACAAGTTCAAATGTATCACAATATAAAGGTTGGCATGATTTTTCAAATGGAAATAATATTTATGTTATGCAGCCAAATACGTACAGAACAGGGCAGAGCACTTGCAACCTGAGAATTTGGATGAACTGAGGCTTTAATAAAGAACAACTAGACAATGTATTAAATAAAAGTTATTTTCAGCTTTTATGTTCAGCCTTGTGGCACAGCACCTTATACTACTGGTAGAGCTGTTCTACAGTATTCATTTTGCATTAACTCAATTCAAAAGCTTTGAATTTTTCAAAAGCTCACTTTAGTCAAGAACTACCACTGCACTGAAGTGCCCATAGAATGAAGCTCACTGTAATCAGTCACATCTGATTTGCATCCAGATGCGAAAGCTCAAAATCTGAGTCTATGATCACACTGTATGCATTCAATTTATTGAATGGAAGACCTCAGTCATAACTCAGTTGGTGTCTACTGTAAAACAAATCTGGACTACAAAGCACAGTATCATGTAGCCAACTATACACAAAGTAAAAAAGAAAATTCCAACAATCTTTGTACTGCTGTATCTTTTTGTTATTCCTATAATCTTTACATTGCTATAAGGTATGAAAAACGATTTCATCACAATCAATTACCATAATCCAGATTTATTTCCAGTAACTCCTGAATATATACTCTCTAAAGAGGACAGTGAAAGTCATCACTTATTAGCAGTTACGGAATTTAAGTACTTTAAGTCTACTATTATAAATTCTCATCCTGATAAGGCAAGTTCTCTATATCAGTTTCACACCCACCTACTGGTTGCCCCTTCAAGATCCCTCTGTTTGGCTGGGGGTCCTCCTCCACTGTCCGAGAATCCACGCCTAAACAGAAAATACTTGTGATCTCAGAACAAGTTTGGCTAACTTCAGGCCTACCTTAAGCCTGCATAATCAAACTGTATTTTTGCTTTACGGTCGTGATATAACAATAAAAACTCAGCTGTATCATAATTCACTGTCACTACCGCAATAAAGCATTTAAACATATTACTTGGGGACCAACTAATTTAAACTTGAATTTCTGCACTCACTCAATCAAGTAGCTACATGAGAACAAGGAGCTCCGTGATGTTCAAGTGTTCATATTTGCAATAATTTAAGATTTATTGAGCCTTAACCAGCAGTTTAATATTGAAATTCAACAAAAATATCCACTACATACTCCATTAAGAAAGAACTACTGAACAAAAGTTGTCTTTCCATTCTACTTGGGAGAAAGAAGGAAAAACATAAAAAGGAAATAAAATAATATACATGCACACACACACAGACCTCCTCCCACCCCCCAAATAAACCACTACTGGGTTTACCTAGAAGTGTTTTAAAATTCCTGTCAACTTCAACTCTTACTATTCTTCCTGGAATAGTTACCAGTTTCTTAATTATTGAGAGACTGATTTTGAACGATTTTAAAGAGACAAGGTCCCAGAAACCATGTTAACACCTCCCTTAATTTTTACCTTTCCCATTATATTTCAGGCTAGCAGCTGAAAGCATTAGGGAAAACCATTAGTTAAAATGTGTTACAATTCAAAATAAGAAGGTACTTTATATTACAGGTGGTAACATATAACCCTAAATACTCCACTTGCCTGCTCTGGTGCCTGCTCACTGAAACAGCAGTACACTAAGCAACCGGATAAGAGGAGAAACACAGAACAACCCAGTGCAAGGCCAGCAAAGCAATGCCAGGGCAAAGAATGGCTCAAACCCCACTGCATGTTTGTGCAGCTCCTTACCTTAGCAATAAGCTCCCACGCCCCCTACCTCCACCAGGGCCTGTGATGGCTAACAGTCTGTTTTGAGGGGGCCTGCAAGAGACAACGGGAGCAGTTAGCGGTACCAGCCCGGCTCCCCTCCCATGCCACGCCGCAGGGCGCCTCTTCGGGGCGCTGCAGGTCGCCCAGCCAGAGGTGCCCGAGGCCATCACCGTCCCCGCCACAACATGCAAACACCACCAGCAAAGCCAGCCGGAGAAGCGGGGATGACCCGGAGCAAGGTGCAGGGGTCTGGCGGAGTGTGCGAGCAGCTCCTCGCCACACACCCCCCTCACGCCTCCCCCCTTCTCCGGGACACCAGCACGGCGCCCCACGGCTCCCCTCGCCTCAGCTCCCGTCCCGGCCTAGCCAGGCCTGGCCGGGCCGCACGTCTCACCCCCCGCCTCACCTCACATCATTGGGGTCCCTGCCCGTGAGCTTGCGGATGTTCTCATCGACGTGCCTGAGGCTCTCCTTGGCCTTCTCCAGCTGCTCCTGAAGCGCGCGCACCGCAACCGCCATCCCGCCTGCCTGCCTGCGCGGCCTACACAGGGCCGAGCGCAAAGAACTGCTGGGTAGCAAAAGGAAAGGCTCCGCCCACGCGCGGCCCGCCTGGCGGCCCACCACTCCGGCAGCCGCGGGCTAGGAAGCCGTAGCCAATGACCGCTCAGCAGCCCTCCTTCGACCGCCAATAATCGGGCACCAGAGGGAAGGGCACGTCCCACGGAAAACGCTGCCCTCTGGCGTTGGCCAATCACAGGGCCCAAAGCAGACTGGCACCCCAGCCCACCAACTAGCGGAAACCTCTGCTTGCCAGCTCCAGAAATCACCACAGGCGCCGCCGGAGTGACGTAGCTGAGAACGAATAAGCGTTCACATTTGTCATTTGCCTGCAGCCCAATCAGAAAGCCACTTCGAGGACGTTTTTCCGCACCCACCTGGGACACATCCTACTTTTCCACCCCCGAGAGCCTACGAGCTAGCACGCGGGCGGTTTAGATAGGGGCCAATCACCGCACCGCTACAGTCGCCGCCGTGTCAGGAGAGCCAATAGGCGGCGGCGTTACGCAAGACTGGCGGGCTGTCCAGGGTCGTGCGGGCCCGGGAGCAGCAACGTGGGCGCTGTGTCCCATCCCATCTGCCGTGGCTGGGCGGTGTGGCCCTCGCCAGCCGTCTCTCCGCTCAGCGGCTGTAGGACCCCGTCTCCGGGCGTTATCCCCGGTGGCTGGCTGCGCTTCTCCCCTGCAGGCGGCCGGTGCCTTTCCGCGCAGCGGCGGGAAGCGGAAGGAGAACGAGCGAGTTAACGTTCTGAAGGCAGTAAACCCCCACGCCCGTCTATCCCTTCCGGTTTCAGGAGAGAGGCAGGAAAGGGCAACTCCGCAGGGAAGAGACGAGTTTGCCCCCCCCCCCGCCCTGGTTCAGTCCCATTCAGGGCACTTGCATGTGGAGTGCCCGTTCGCGCCACAGCCCCAGGCAGCGGGCTCGGGAAACCGATACGTAAACGCCCGTTTTCTGCCTCAGTAGAGGCTTCAGGGGCAGCGGATGGGAATACCAAGCGGTTTCCCAGCCGGGAGAGCCATCCCGGCCGTTGCCGCTGTGCTGCCCCTCCTCAGCCGACCCCGCTGTGCAGCCGGAAGGGGCGGTGCGGCTACGGCGGCAGTACCGGGTCTGGCGGCTGCTGGCCGTTGCGGCGCTGCTCCGCTGCGGAGCGGAGATGGCTGACGAGGCACTCTTCCTGCTGCTGCACAACGAGATGGTGGCGGGGCTGTACCGCGCCGCTGAGCAGGGTGAAGGGGTGAGTGGGGCCGGGGCCGCCCGGGGAGCCGTCCAGTAGAGTCCGGGGCTAACGCTACGGCGGCGTCTTGTCTTGCAGGAGAACGGCCGCTGCACCACTAAGCTAGAGAGTATGGGCTTCCGTGTCGGGCAGGGGCTGATCGAGAGGTGAGTCCTCGCCGCGGCCGGCCCATTGCAGTGCCCCTCTTCCTGCTCCCCCGCCACCGGGCGCTGCTGTCCTCGGGAGGTTAGGCTGCGGGAGCCCGTGCCCTTTTCTTCCCAGCCTGCTGAGTCTGGGCAGGGTCCGCCCACTCAGTGGAAAGCCGCCGGCTTCCCTGAGTGGACAGAGGGCTGTGATGCGGATGTGCTCTTACTAGACCTGCCACCCTGTCTTTTGGCATCTCATTCTTGTGGGGACCTGTGTTTGAATACCGCAGGGAAGTTTTGGAGTATGTATTTGTGCAGCGCTTTGTGTCATGAAAAAGGGGTCAAGGTGTATGGTTACTTTTAATGCTTACAATCCCTTTTAGTTCCAGTTTTTGTAGACCTACTTTGCTATGTTTCCTATTTCTGGGATGTTTCATGGTTTTCTTCTCCTTCATAAATGTAATTTTACGATTGGCTACTATGGTTCTTGAAAACACTCTGAGTCATTGGAACTTTGAAACCAAACACATTGCCTCGTTTCCCCAGGCGCTTTGGGGATGCACATCCACCTTCTGAGGTGGTGTGGAGACTCTGAGCTTCTGAAATCATGCTTTCATTTTACAAAGTGGTGCTTTAGTGTCAGATGAAGACCCTTAAAGAGGATAAAGGGAGAGAATTCTAGAATAAAGTAGAGAAAGAGATCCCTTTTTGGGAAATGGGAACAAGTTTCCCATGTTTGTTGCTTTGCAATAGTTCTTTTTTGCACATTTGAAGGACTCCTTTGAAGCAGTGGGTGTGAGCTTTTTGTTTATCTTCTGTTTAGATGGTTAGTTGAAGATAAAACTGATGCAGTGCTTTGCATCTTTCTGTACTTCAACTGTCTAAAACATTTATTCTGCTGTCATGTTGCAGGTATTAACACTTGCTCATAAGTTAAAATAGTTGAGGAATACAAAGTGATGCCACAACATGCTGAAAAACTAATTTCTATAGTGGCCTCAAAAATAATGTGCATAGTACCATTTTTTTCTGTTTAATTGGTCAAGTTGTGCATACCTTCGTTATTGATATATTTCTCATTTATCTCTTAGGTTTACAAAAGATACTGCCAGGTTCAAGGATGAACTAGATATTATGAAGTTCATTTGCAAAGATTTTTGGACAACTGTATTCAGAAAACAAATAGATAACCTAAGGACTAATCACCAGGTACTAGTACTGTAGAGTAAGATTTAACTTGCAGAATCAGTAATGAGTTTTGAGTTAGTAGCACGTTTTTGTTTTCCTTAGTCTAGAATTATAAGAAACCCAAAATGTTTGTTATTTTGTTTTAAAAGTATGTTTTTAAGGTTCATGTTAGCATGTAGCTTCAGAACACAAGTTAGTAATTGCTTGTGTTGTCTTTATTGCCACCCTGTTTGGAAAGACTAAATGCTTTGAATTTTCTATGCGCTGGTGCAGAGCTACAAACTGACAGGACAGAAATGGTTACAATTGATTAACACTTAAACAGGAACTTTTTACTGTTATTTCCCAATAAATTTTAGTAGAAAACTAGTTTGAGAAGATGATATTGCTGTCTTAACATGTATTTAAACAGAATGGCTGTCTTGAAGTATTTTTGGTTTTCATTTTGAGGAGTAGTTACAGTTTTCAGCAGTTGAACTCCACTGAACTTATAAAAGAAACAGTGGAAAAGTTCCCAAATTTACATGTTGGTGACACCGCATTGTATCCATGGCCTTTCCTGCATCAACAGTCACAGTTCTTGCAGCAAGAGTAAAATAATTTTGCTAGAGTAAAACAATCTTCTTCCTTTTGAATGAATTTCTTATGGCCATTTTCCTCTTGTATCAAAACTGGAACATGAGAATTTGTACAAGGATTGTGCCAAATGAAATAGGTTTTAGTTTTCAATGAGCTGTTTCCCAAGTAATAACTTTAAAAGATAATTATTACCTTGGAAATCTGTTTTTGAATTCAAAGAAAGCTGCAGTATTTAGCTTAGGTCTCAATTGCATATGCAGCCTTAATCTAAGTTGAAGGGTTATGAAGTTCAATGGTAGCACAGTCAGTAACAAAGAAATTAAAATGACAGGTGTAGAAGAAGCTATACTGTGCATTCATACTTAATTTATTAAAATGCATATTGTGGCACAAAATCGTAATATAGAAAATACCAGACTTTTAATCTGCTGGGTTTTGTCACCTGTATCACTATTAAAGAAGATAATTCTCACTGAATTTGAGAATAAGAATAAAAATAAAGATTTGAATGCAAAAATCAGCATGCATTTGGTATCTTGACAAAGACTTTCTAATATGGAGCTATTGTTTCTGAGCACTGGAAGGACTCTTCCAAAAATGTAAACGGATGGGTTTTTTTAGGGCTAACTAATCATACTATTATATAGGGGGTTTGTTGTAAACTCACGATTAAGTATCTTTTGATATTTCATATAAGTAAATAACACCATTTAAATCACATGTACCTTAATCTAAAATTGCATTTTTTAGATTTTCCAACCTGTGAACATTTATATTGCGTCTACAAATCAAATCACATAAAATGCTGATTTCATGTTACTGCATATGAAACTAAAAAACTTTTTTTTTTTTAATAGGGTATTTATGTCCTTCAGGACAATAAATTTCGTCTCTTGACACAAATGTCTGCAGGAAAGCAGTATTTAGAACATGCACCAAAGGTACCCTTCAGTTTTATCTTTGAGATCTACCAGTTTGAATTACCTTGATTTATTAATGATAACTTTATGTAATTGAATGGATGCAAACTCTTCAAAAGGGAGCCAAAGTTTAGTCCCCAAAACCTGAGGTTTTAGAAAGACACCTCATTTTGGAACACTGGATTTGATTTATTGCTCAAGAAATAGTCATAGTTGTTGTGAAACATGCTGTTGTCATGTTTGAGTTACTTGATGGTAGGAGTTGGTCTGCCACCACCACACAAATTCTTTCTCTTTGGAAACCATCTGCTTTCTGAAGCTGATGTTTCTTCTGGTTTGCAGCATATATTCTAGCTATCTGTAAGCCTTTGTATTCTAAGATGTGGTCTGTGCAAGAATGCTGTCTTGGACTGTTTCTCCTTCATTGACTTTAATACCAGTTGCTAATTTAGCCACATCTTGGGAATAATCATTTTAAGGATATGAAGTTCTGACAGGTATAATGGAAACAGAAACAAGTGACTTAAGCTAGTGTCTCTAACAAGACAAATCTGTATTGTGGGCTCTGCTGCACCATGTATTTGAGCTTTCATCTACTGGAGATGAGGAAGTCTCTTGAGCACAATAACAGAATGTCCATAGTTTTATGTTGTCCAAGTGCTATGTCTTGTTCTTGAGTACTTAGTTTCATCTTTAGCAACAAGCTTCAACCTTCACATTTATTAAAAATACAACTTTATGTTTAGTATTTAGCATTTACCTGTGGACTAATCAGAGGAGGCCTATCAAATTTGGGGATAAAGAGTATTGTAACAGCTGAAGTTTCATCAATGCCTGCATGTAAGTAGTTCTTGAAGTATTCAATTATTAGCTTATTTGGTAACTTTCCTTATTGACTTCATCACTGCATAAGCATTTTTCAAGGTGGGATTAGTTTGAAGCTGCTGGGCCATAGGAGTTATTATGAACTTCAGGGTACAGCTTGTCACTAAATGCTTTAGTATTTAGAACTTACTGACAGAAGGTGAACCTCCATGACATTGAGTGGAAAGCAAAACTAAAAAGTTGTATTTATATTTAAGCATCAAATGCATAAGGACGTAGGTCCAGAAGGCCATTTGAACAACTGAAGATAAAACTAACCAGAACAGCTCTTTCTCTACAGAATTTATTAAGAAAGAATGAGAAATCCATTGTAACTACCCAAGCTGCTTAAGGTGGATTAAAAACTTTCCACAGTCTGCATGAATTCTAAATTTAGCTGACAAAACTGTTGTGATGTGAGAAATGGATCAACTTAAGAAAGAAAGAAAAGAAAAAGCAGTTCAGCTGGAACTAAACTTAATGCTAAATTGCTTTAAAAAAAATGTTGATACTTTGATCTGAATCTTTTTCTTTGCAGGTAAATTTCAGGTGATGATACAGAAGATGTAGAGCACATTCAAATCTGGGTGTCTACCTTAAAAATTCCTTTGTGTGTGGATTCCATAATCTTGATTCAGCCTTGTATGTAGCTTGTAAATTATAGCAGTGTGCAGCACAACTCCAAAATATATAATAAACATTCAACAAATTGCTATCCTTGCACCTTGGTATGAAATTTATTCTATACCAAAGTATTCGTGTCCACATGGTAAAAACCATCTAATCAAAAGTTTTCATCAAAACATTTCAGTTACCAAAGCAGCACATATGGAAAACAAGAGGCATGTCTTGAGAACAGAGTAAAAGCCTGACAAAGACTACACTGCATTAAAGAACTAATGTTTTGTGTCACCTCACATGAATGCCCAGCTGCTGCCTTCCTCTGTTCGCTCTGAACCATGAGGCAGCAATTGCTTTTGTATTATCCCGAGGAAGCCATGAGCAAGTAAACTAAAACCCTTCATTAGTGGTGTTCAGTGGAGGCTTACTTCCTCTGTAGAAATGATATGGGGCAGGAAAGAACTTATTTCTACATAGTTAAACGGTTCCTCCTACCTAATTAACAACCATTTTCTGTGTCACAATAATTTTATGGCTAAGGTCATCTATACTGGCTTGTGCATAAACTCAGTTTTAACATAGTTGTTTTGAATTGCTAGCTACAACTTACTTCAGTTATGAGTATGTGCAGGAAGATGATTATGCCTGCACAAAGGTATAAAGACATCACTGACTCTTGAGGACATAGGGGTTTGCTAGATACTACTTGTTAGAAGATTTGCATAACAGAATATCTCTTGCTGTAGAAGTATGAAAACTTCTTGTTAAAACTTTTAATGAATTCTGCTGTGAGACTTTCCTGTGGGCAGGTTCAGGCTTTATACATTCAAATGAATCACAACAGAAACTTAACTGTTCATTCAGAAGTGTAAGAATGCCTTGTGATAGTGAAGCAGTTTCTACTTTGTATAGACTAGCATACAACAGGCTAACTAGGAAAGCTAATGTATTAAGATAGCACCTTTGTTGTAAGTACATTCTGTGTTGGGAGAAGTGTATGTGGTCCAGTTTCATGGCAGGCAAGACTCTCTGTTCAAGGGAAGACCCTGTCTTCTGTCAAGACCCTAAGTTCTAGGGAAGGTCTTAAGTTTGTAATGGACCAAGCCTTTTCTAGGGAGCTGCTACAAACTGGCAAACTATAGATTATAAATGCAATAACTAGGGGTCTGTTATACTTGAGCTTAAGATGCGTGAAATTCAGATTTTTCCAGGTACCATGAATGCTAGTTCAGATTAGTTGTAGCTGAATAAATTGACAGTTCAAGGAAACATCTAGAGCAGAATTCAAACTAGCAAAGTGCTGTCCCACTGTTTATAAAGTAAAGTGGTATAGTACTCAATGGGGATCAGCAGTTAGACTGAAAATGCTGGATTCTTATACTAGTGGTTTATAGGAAGGCTGTGGTGGTTGGTTACCTTCATTCCTCGGATTTGTTTGTAACTGTAAGGGTAGAGAATCAGCTAATTAATATTCTTGCATTTCATGGGTTCTTCAGTTGCTAGCTGCTGCTTTCAGCATGCTGAAAATGTTACTAAAAAGACTAGAAGTAATTTGGACTATATAATAGATGGACATCTCAGTGTCATCACTTTAGGCATCTGCAGTGTGGTTGACATTCAGTATCACAGACCATATAGAATCATTTCTACTTACATCTCCAGAATTAAGAGTCTAGTAGTTACTGTAATTCAGTTTGATTTTTCACTGCAAAAGTGCCAATCATTCAAAGACATACTAAAGGTTTATTGGTAACTGGCTGTAGTTAATTATTAATAGCAAGGGAAGGGACTTAAATTCTACCAAAAAAGTACGTATCAGTTAACACTGTTTATCGATTTGCTGCTGTCAACAGAATTCATAGTTCTTCTAACATGAATTTTTAATTACTGAAGATAATTAGAACCAGAGGGAGTCATATGTACCAAGCAGATGCTGATACTCTTAATGAAGCATTCCTTGTTAAGGCAAGCTCATGTATTTGTCAAGATACCACAAGAAAATAAATTTGTTGTTTAATAAATGCTGCTATTAAGAGCACTGAATACAGCTGTGTAAATTTCACTGGTTTCTGCAACTGTTTACTAATACTCCAAAAGTAGTAGTGTTCATGTTTTATTAAATTGTTTAAGGAACTTAGTGGCTATAGTTGAACTGCTTAGGCATGCTTAAGCTCAGGAACTAAAGCAGGAAAAAACACGTTCAGTCCTAGTTGTGTAGATTTCTATGGTAAGGCTACTGTTGAATAGCAAGAATATTGAGAAAAGCCACAATATTTATGAAAACTTTTCAAAATGCTTCAGTTTTTTAAAAGAAAGACTTCAGTCCATGTGTGTTAGATAAACAACCCATTTGTAATGTAACCTCAGATCTCACTTAATAGCAGTGTCCACAGGATAACATATATGGTGGAAACCTCTAACCAAGAATGTAGTTTACAGAGACAGTACCTTGATAGATGATGTCAGACACTTCATTGACCGTTTTGTGGTGATGATAACAAAGACATTGACAATTTGTGCTACAGCTCTCAGCTGAAGTTATTCATAGCTGTCCCACGTTCATTATCGTAAGGGTGCTCTGAAGAGGTTGTATTGTACTTCAGGTCTGAACAGTGCAGTGTCTTGCTGTTAACTCCGACAATGCTGTTAGTACTATGACAACACAAGATACTTGATATTCTCACAGTCTAGGAAGGTTCATCAGCCAAGTCACGCTGATCAAAGTACCTAGTGGTGAGAAGCAGAATATGGTAAGAAACCTCTAAAGCAACATTACTATGCTCCGAGTTGTTAGATCCCTTGCTTTCTAGCACTTCTTTCAGTTTTTTTACCATAATTATAGCTTTGCAGTTCAGGGGGCTTCTTCTCAGGATACCTATATGCTTTCTTCATTCTTAGGTTTATCTCAAGTCCTTTTATCCAAGTGTATTTGGTACATAGGCCCTAGGGTACTTTATTTTCACTTTCAAAGAATTTAGGTTAGGACAAGTAATCACACATTTTATTCTGGACATCCTTTACGGTTTTAGGTATGTAAGTCACATTACCTGCTAACTAAGCAGATTATCAAGTTCAGAGCTGATATTTGTTCTTCATTCTTGCTCTCCTGAAAGGGGAAAAAAAAAATATTATAAGAGGTCATTTGCTACCCGTGTCAAACAGAAGAGCTGTTACATGCTATACTATGTGCTTGTAATCTTCCCTTCATCCTAAAAGCAAACTTAGGACATGAAAAATTACTTACCAAGAACTGAAAAATCATTCATCTTACAACTTGCTAAGTCCAGCAAGTCCTTTGTGCAACATAGCATTAACTCTTACCTCTAGTACTCTGACTTCTGAGCATCGTCTTGCCAGCTGTCGAATAAGGGAGTGAGCTTCAGGTAGCAGAGGTTTTTCAAGGCATGCCAACAGTGCGTAAAGCCATCTACCCTGTGCAGATTCAAATAACCAAGTTTTTAATTATGAGCATTTCACTGAAGTTTCATGCAGTTCTTGTTATACAGAGCAGGACTGGAGCATAGGTCTCAAAATAAAGTTGCATTTAAGTGTTACTGTCCGAATTGAAAATTTTGAAAGCCCAATGAGACACTACCCTAATCAAAGTTTTGAGAGTAACTGAAAATAATACATACTCTTCAGAATATAAAACATTTTCATAGAGAATTATGAACAATTTATCCCTTGTTTAATGTGGTCATGTGCAAGTAATTAGAATAAATTAAAAATTACCAGTTCTGGAGTAAATTTTTTCTCCCCAAACCAGCTGATCAGGTATTCCAAGACAGTGGTTACTGTTGCCTTTAAAAAGAGACAATAAAATACCTGAAATGTTTTGTTCTGCTGTCCTTCTCCCAAAGGATTATATAAAAAGTAATGTGATTTTAAAAAATTATGCACATTATGAATTTCTACTCTGTGATGCTGTATGGTATTTATTCCAGGTTGAAGTTACATATAAGGGTAAAGCAAGTGTTAAAGCACCAGTTCCTGGAATGAATTAATTTTCTCTGTCAACAAAAAGTTATGGGTAAGCAGCTACAGATAAGGAAAGAGGCATCATGCTGACTGGTTGTTTTCTATAAAGGTGACTAGTGGAAAACATAATAGTAAAGGTAAGTGCGATTATTACAGCCTTGCAATGTATGTAGGATTTCACAATTGAGTGTCAGGACTGCACTTAAAACACTGAGAAATCTTAAAACACTGTTAAGCACCTAATGGACCCTTCTGCAAAAAAACCCAAAACCCAAAAAACAAAACAAAAAAAACCCCCAACCAACCAAAAAAAACCAAACCACATGAAGTGTTCTTGAAAAATTACAAGAATTACAAGGACAAAATACTTTTAAAACTAGTCAAAATGAACGTTCACTAGTAAAGCTGTTTGTAGCTGAAGGTCAGATAGTGATTACTTGTTTTCCTTTTAAGTGTACAATGAATAGCAATTGTAATAAACAGTTGCCTGCTCTAGCACACAAAAATAGGTAATACTTGCAGCAGACAGAATATGAGAAATAATCTTTTATGCAATGTCACTATGCAATTCTAAGAGGTAGGTTTACCTGATTCATTCTGCTTACAATACTTAGCAGAGGGGGAAAGCCAACCTGAAAAAAATCAAGTTGGAAAATGCAGACATTATTACAGACATTTTGTTCTAATTTAGAACCTACTAACATTTTAATGTGGTGCTCAGACATTTATAGTGAATTGAAAGTCTGTTCTGAGCTTTGAAATCTATTTTTGAAAAGTTTTCAAGCAAATTCAAGGTAAGGTCCAGTCAAATTTGGTATCAAAGAACCTTGCTTTTCCTGGTATCTCATTTGTTTTTTCAAAATACGACAGTGAAGGACATATTTGTAGGATAGCATGTCAACAAGCAGTAAGCTTTCCCTTCAGTTCAGTGAGCAACAAAGTAGTGTGCTTTAGCTGGTAACATGAGAAACTAACTTTTTGTCTAAAGGGATAGACTTGTTCTCTGCTTCATTTGGTTTCCACTTAAAGGGGAAGAAAAAGGGGAATTTATGGGCTCACAAGAGAGTCTACGTAGCGCAAGGTGGTAATAAACAATAGGGTTGTTTCTGGCAGTTATTCTTGAAAACAGCATCTGAAAATTAGAGGTACGTTCTATACTCACCTTTATGTAATCAATTCCTAGACTTTCATCATCAGATTGTGTATCTATTTCCAAGTATATTCTTTCACCCAGGCAGAACTTCTTCCAGCCTTCTTCATCCTCTGGTTTTGGCTAAAAATAAATGAAAACTGAAATACTGCTATATTGAAGACACCAAAGAAAAGACTTGATAATATGATTAAGATGTTGCATTAGACTGTAAAACAAGAGTAACCACAGGTTTAATGACCTGGACCACCATCCCCCCCTAGCAGTGCTATGAATTCTACTTACCATAGTAACATTGCTGTCCAAATGTTGTGACTGCCAATGACTTCGGTGCTTGCTCAGGCTCTGAGTAATTAAAATGAAACCACAGTTCAACTTTGCAGTTATTTTACCCTAGCCATAGCTACACTTGTTCTTAAAATGCATAAAAAGTCTATTATATGATGTTCTATAAATCAGTAGAGGCATAACTGGCTAAACAGTTGCCATGCCTCTTAGTATAAATGAAACTAAGCTGCTCATGCTGGGTTTTTGGAAGTAATGTTAAAGCTAAAGGAATTTTAAAGTCTCTAAAGCTTATGAAAAAAGCTGATTTAGTCCAAAACCACACATAAAGCCAGTATCCCGTTTCCAGCAGTGGTCTGTATCTCTATCAGATATCTACAGAACTGTTAGAAAAAAGTGTGCTTTCCTAGGGTATTTCTTCTACCTGACAGGGATGCTATATAATGAAAATTGGCCTGCTGGACAGTTTCCTGTACAGTGTGAACTTTTTGTAACAGAAGAATTTTCCCCCCTAACTCAATTGTTATTGTAGCAGTAAAAGTGACCACTAAAAATGCTGTGTGTAACAGCAGCTGATGCATAGTATTTGAACAAGTAACTTCTGATGCTCTTTTTATTCTTAAATATTTTTTAGAATACCCTAATACTTCAGAGTGTTAATTCTGGCACAGATGAGAGGACAATTTGTTTGGATATATATTGTCATCTGTACAATGAATATACCTATAGATGTAAGTTCCTTGTAAGATGCTTGTTCCACTAAAACCTCAGATTATGCACAATACATATTATGCAATGTGATGCCTCGTAGAAATAAGGGCTAGCTCAGCTAATGTTAACAATGTAGATGCAGCAGTAAAGACCCCCACCTTCACCGATTTATTTCCCTGACAAAACAGGGTAAATGAGCTCATGCAAAATTGAGTGCTTCAGCAGCTTCCATGCAGCTGGTTAAGAAAAGGGTGCAATACAGAAAAGCTTGTGCTAACACAACCTTGCAAATACATTTTACCAAGTCAGTATCTCTCCTTGTAATGGGTGCCACCACTGTCAATATTCTAAATGGACACTGTGTTGTATATACATGAATCTCCTCATGGGTTAGAATCCACTTGTTTTTTCAGTTGATACTGAGTTCTATAGAACATTCCAGCTGGCACTACGTTTTAATATAAGCAGATTAACATCACAGGGGCTTATGTCCTCCCTCAGCTACTCACATCATTTAATCTAAACACCAATAGATATTTTGCTGAAGTTGAAGCAGATTTTTTTCTTTAAACATGACTCATGAGTTTTATCAGCAGTTTAAAAGCCACATAGCATACAATGAATTTCTTTCCCCACCAAGAACTTAAAACATTTGCCTACAAACATCTGTCCTACCATAAAGTCATAACACTTCTATACTAGATGTGAGGTTCTCCCCCATAAACACAGGGGTGTTCTATCCACAGTCCCATCCTCCCCCAACCCCATTTTGTACCTGACGAACAGCTGAGAAATTGGCCACTTGTTGCTGCTGCCACTTGAGTGTTGGGGAGTATCCTTCAGGAGCAGGCTGACATCCGGAAATCTAAGAAAACACTGGCAATAATTATAATGCAAAGAAAACTTTGTAAGAAGAATCCTTAAGAGCAAGAGAGTCAGTAAGCATTTACTATCAGGTAGACAATCATTTAAGAAAGGTAATTCCATGCCCACATCTGAGACTGACTTACCAATTGGTTTACAAAAGATTTCTTCTGACTCTTGTATGCAAATAAAAAGAAAACTTAAGTATTCAAAATACACTGTCAATTACTTAAGGCAATGTTCTGCCTTAAATTTCCCTGTTTATAAAAAGCAGGGTGCTATCTTGGACAGTTGCTATGAATCTGAAGCATTCTACTTGCCAAGATAGTAAGTCAAGGAAAAAAGAAGACCACAAAAATATGTTTTAGAATTAACTGACAGTTAAGTAGATACAACCTCTTTAAAGATTAAGATGAAAGAGTTCTTTAAAAAAAAAACCAAAACACAAACAACTTTCTACAAATGTTTCAGAACATCATTATAAAGACAAATGAACAGAAAGATCACAGAAGTTACATGGTTGTGTGTCAGTACTAAAAACTTTTCTTGAGCAATGTAGTAGTGAAATTTCAGATTACAGAGTTTTCTAGACAAAGACAATCTTGGTCTCTCAAACAACTTGAAAGTAGATTGAAAACCAAGCTGGCAGGGGCAGCATGATAACAGAAAGATCTACTTGGGCAGTCAGGAAATAGTGCAATAAAATATTATACCAAAAAGGAAAGAAGCAGAGCTAACATTTCATCTAACTTTAGTAAAGTATAGCTGTATGTACTGCCCATACCCTAAATACTTATTTAAACCCAAATATAAATATGGATATGGCTTTCTAAAGTTTATGCAGGTTTTATGATTAAATATTTGTGAAATTTTATTCAATATTAGATTTCCTGAAACAAACAGAACAGCTTGCTGTGTATCAAGTAGCATAGACATTACCAGTTTAGAGCAATTATAAAGCCTGCTGTTACCCAGCAGTGGAACAGGTGTTTCTTCAAACCCTGACATTTAATCTAATCCTGTAGATGTTTTTAAAATCCAGCAGTGCTATTTAGTTATGCCAAATATTCCCCAAAGTAGTACAAACTTTATATTAACATCTTTCACGATTTTTTTTTCCTCTCTCTCAAAAAAACTAAACCAAACTCCAAAACGTGTAAAAGTTTTCAGACTTACTGAAACATTCACTGTCTGCTTCTTCCTCAATTTTCTGGGGTCTATTTGGGCCACGACCACATCTGGACATCGAGCTGCTTCAATCCTACAAAACAAAATCCAGTTTTTCCTGTTTATAACAGGTGGTCTTATGCAGCACACCTCTGAAAGACTGCACCTGCACGAATCTTCAGGTATGTAGGTCACTGGATACAGCGGGAATTCTTACGTAAAGTTTGACTTGAGAATGATAGGTCAAATACTCTCAGCTCCTACACAGCTGCTCCAGCCACTTCGGGGCTTGCTCACATTCTAACCCGCCTGACCCGCGCACCGCTTCCCGCAGCTAGGCCAGCACGGAAAGCCGGGCGCCAAGGCTCCCTCCTCCCGGGGAAAACCAAGCAGCACCGGTCCTGGAGTTGCGAATAGCGCTGTGGGGCACCGACCCGCAGAGGGACACACCGCGGACGCGGCACAGCACCAGCCTCGCAGGGAGCGGGTAAGTTTAGCAGCGATGCCGGACGGGATCCTGCTGAGCCGGGAGCACCGGCGAAACAGCGATTCTGGCTGCGGCTGGCAGGTTAGCGGCAGCACAGCAACGCGAAACACGACCCAGGCAGCACCGGCTGCTGCGCCGCTCACTGGCAGGGAACGCCTGCCCACCCGCCACTCACTGGACGCGCTTCAGATACTCCTGGGGTGTACTGGGAGGCACCGTGGGATCGAAGTCCTCAGCCAAGTCACAGTCGTCCACAGGCAGCAGTCGCGGCATCAGCTCCTCTATACCCGACTCCATGGCCTCAGCGCCACCGCTACGAACACCCCGCGACGGCAAAGACCGCCTCACCGGGTGCCACGGGGAGGCGGTGCGAGTGGCTCTCGCGAGAACAGCGGCACTGGGCCGGATCTTCCCGTGTACCGCGCGGCGGGTGCCTGTGCGGTGTTGGGGGCGCTCTTGAGGCAGGGTGGGAGGTGGTTGTGCCCGCGTGCTGCCCATCAAAACTGAACGAGATGATGTTTAAAGTCCCTTCCAACCCAAACCGTTCTGTGATGCTGTAGTTCCTTGAAACGCTTTGGGATTTATGATTGAAATCAGTTATGTAAAAGTTGATTGCTCTAAATGCAAACAGACATCTCAATCTGTAAGGGTCAATGCCTGAGTTTTTTATTTTGTTGCTGTATAGTGGGAGTAACTACATGCCAAATCAAAAATGAGATAGCATTAGCACAAAGGGGGATTGTTTCTTAGTTAAGATAAAAAGTGAAAAGATAATGCTGTAATAATTTACATTGTGTTATGAAATACCTGTTATGCAAAATGTCAATCTGTGTATTATTTTGCCCATTAGTTCTGCTGCATTCAGTTTAGTGCTACCCGCAGTCCATCTAGTAGATCAGAATTGTTCTAACACTTCTGATATCAGTTCAAAAAGAGCAATGCTTTTTCTTCTGCAAGGCTGTGTTTTAGCAATTCTGAACCAACATCTACCCTAACTCCTCTCCACTGGCTTTTGTTTGTTTTAAGGTGTTTCCAGAGCCACCTACGTGTAACAAAGAGTTTTAATTCTGAAACCCGGATCTAACGTCCTAGTTGAGGACCATGCAGCTGCTGCAGTGCTGGATATGATACCTGCTTAGCTAAAACAACTGTGATACCTCTGGAAAGGCTGACCAATGGGTGAGACAAAGACTTTGGTGAGTCCACCTGTAAAAACTTTTCTTTCATTACTTCAGTAATATTCAGAACTTGTTTTTTCTCTTTGTCATCAAGCCAAGACCTGTGAACAGAAAAAGAATCCGCAGATATAAACACAGGTTAAATAACTTTCTATCCTTAGATTTCTTTTTCTGGAACTCTCCATTTGTACATTTAAAATGAAGTAACATATTTTTAATTATTACAGGGAGTCTTACATGGATAATAAAATAATTTCTAGCAAGTTTTACCAACAATGCTGATGCAGTGGCTAGTAAATACGACTCAGTGGAAGAAGAGGAAGAAACTAGGAATGAGTATTCTTTCTCCTCAACTGCCTACATCTTATGGAAGAGTACTTTTCCAAAGAAGGGTGAGTTGTCATCAGTGGACAGACACTGCTGGGGGAAAAAACAAACCAACTAACACATGAACTGAAAATTCTGCATTAAAAAAAAAAGAAATGCTTTAACTCCACCCTCTAAGATTGGGAGATAATAAAGCATTTTCCTATAATGAGTATACACTGCGTTAGGATCCTGTTTTCTATTCTATTGTTTTGCTTCTCCTTGCTTTTTTCTGTGGTTTGCATCATCCTAACAGCTGCAAGACATAAGTTTAGAGCACTGGCTTGAGTCATTATGTAATGAAATTTAACTGTGCTAATGACTGATTAAGAATGTTTATACCTTTCATTTGTAGTGAACTTTCAGAATAGTATACTTTCCTGTTCTTTCTTCTCCCGTTTTAAGTATTAGTTGCCTCTCTTTCTCTTGCAGATTTCATCCTGCAGTTCTGACTTTGGGATTTGTCTCTTTTCAGTGTAAATTTCTGAGAATGTTTCATGTAGTGTTTGAGTACTTTTTAAATTACAACACTGAGCTGCTTTCTGTGCATCTGTCTGAAGTTACTTTGACATGTTGCACGTTTTGGTGGGGGTGGGTGTTTTTATAAACCAAAGAGGTTGCGTGTCCTTGGCAAGCTCCTGCTTTAATACTCCCACACCTGGCAGTGGTACCTGTGGATGTGAAAATTTAATATCCCTCACTTCAAGTTCTGCTGTTGTTTATCTATACATGTTTTTGGACTGAAGATGGCTGGTAAACATTACTGGAGAGAGTAGTGGGATAGAAATTCTATCACGATTACATCTGATGTATTAGAAAAGAGAGTAAGTATGTTTTAGTTGCTTAGTTGGTGGTCATAGCATGTTTTCAGAGTCACAGCGAAGGAGGATGTGGTAGTCAGTAGAATTTTCTCAGGCTTCCTCCACGTCTGTGTTTGTCGCACTGAGGTATCTCTGGAAAGACAGAAGATACTGCACCGGCCTTTGGTGGCAGGCTTGTTTAAAATGATTCTGAAGTGACCAGTGTCACCCTTGCTTGGGTTTGGGGGAGGACGGGATGGATAACCGCACTGATAAACTGGGCAAAACTGTATGGTTATGTTTACATGAAAGTCATTGTGCGGATAGTAAATAAACGTGTTCTATTGCATATAGTTATGAAGTAACGCACTCTGTCAGCCTAAACACAGCAGGAATATCATTCCAATATCTTTTTTCCCAGGCAGTCCGAAGAGCGAGCCTGGAAGAAACGATCTTTAGAGACATCTGGAAGTCGAGCGGGGAATTAAAAACACAAGCACGCAAATGGGTAGGAGCCGTCGGGACAGTGAAGCGAAGGTCAGCGCTGAGGGATGCCTGACGCCGGCCCCGCTCCGCTCTCCGGGGTACAGGCCGCGAGTGGCTGGCAGCCGGGCACTGCGCCGGGCCCGGGGAGAACCGTGGCGCTCAGCCCGCCCCCCGCTCTCTGCCCCTTGACGTGGCGCGGCCTCTCCTATCGGCCATGTTGGCTGCGTCGGCAGCGCCGGGGCGGGTGCGTGCGTGCAAGGAGAACGAGAGAGGTGGTGGCGGCAGCGGCCGGTGCGCGGTGAGTGGGCAGGGCAGGGGCTGAGGAGGTAGTGGGGGGTGTGGGGAGCTGGGAGAAGGCCACGGGAGGAGAACCCTTCGCCGGCGACGTGGCGCTGAGCGGGTATGGGGTGCGCTGCGGGCAGTGGGGCCGCAGCCCGGCTGCTAGCCCAGGAGGGAGCGTGGTGGGAAGCTCCCTGCCTCGCCTTACGAAGCTTCGGGCACTTACACTGCTCTCCGTGGCGGTAGGGGGATCCCCGAGCGGCCTGAAGCTGCTCTCGTGGCCCCTGAAGAGTCGGGGGTACTGCCGGTGGCTGGTCAGCGTTGCCCGCCGTGTCCATGGCAGTGAAGCCCGGCTGGGGCCGTGGGAGCAGCCGCCGAGAGCCCCATTCTCTGCAGGGGCTGCCGGCACCCGGGTAGGGCTGGCGGTGCACGGCCTCGGCGCGGCCTCCGCTCCGCTGGGTGTAAAGTGCGGCTCAGTTCTGCTGCGGCTGCCCTGTCCTGGAGCTCCTTCTTGGAGCTGACAGCGGTGTCTGAGATATCAGTAAAGCTGCATAGAAATCGTGTATAGGCAGGCCCTGCTGCCTTTGCATATGGGGTTTTTAATTTAGGTGGGGTGTTACATACACTGGTTGTTTAAAAAAAAAGAAAGTCCTCAGTTAACATACCTGGGCGACTTGGTTTGGACGGTGGCTGTGTTTGAGTAGCCAAAGTGAAATTCTCATGTTGTCACTTTGACAAATTGTGGTTGCTTTAGATAACTGTTATTTTTCTTGTATATTGATGAATTCCTCCTTGGAACTGAAATAGATTTGTGTCTGAAATGCTGATTTTGGCATGAAAAAATAATTGAAGGTTTATTATTAATTTCATTTTGCCAGATTATGAATGTATAATAAACTGAAAGAACAGGTTTGTTTTAAGAAAAGTGCACAGTGAACTGTACTGATTTAGTGGCATTTAAATATATGGTGAAGTACTTCGATCTGTCAGTGCCAGAACCTTTAAAATGCTGTAGAGAGAAATGTTTTAATTTTGTTTGTATGTGCTTGCAAGGACTAGTTGATATTATTTTGGTGATCTTTTGTGTTGGGACACATTTAGATGTAGTGTGTAAATGTTTAATGGTGCTGAAATGAAGGAGGGGCTTCAGATTAGGAGCTGTTTGCTGTTTCTCGAGGCATTTCAAAATAATGCAGTTTCAGAGTAATGCATTTCAAACCCATTTATTCAGCTACAGGATAGCTTTCTGACTGGTGTGTCAAACACATTTGGTATGTGCAGTTGTTAGGAAGACCTAACTGTACTCTTGCATCCAGTCAGAGTAATTATATAAATACTATTGTTCGCCTGAGAATCAGGCCTTCATAGTCAGGTATAGTCAGCCTGTGACATTATGCAATTCAGGTGTGGCTTCTTTCTGTGACACAGAGTGAGATTGCCATGGTGCAGGGACACGAGGTAAATTCAGCTTCAGCAACGGGAGTGAGGCAGCAAGCCAGGATGGACTGACTGCTGGTCTCGTTGGGAGACCAGAATGGACTGACTGCTGGGTCCTCTTCTGCAGCAAAGCTAAAGCAGTGACTCCCCAACATGGGAGCTGGTGCTGTTCAGCTGTTCTGAAAAATCACTTGTCTATGTTTTTTTGAGGTGGGCAGTATGTGTTTTATGGCATTCAGGTGTATGAGGTTTGGTACGTAGCCTGTTGGTCAGGAGCGTTTGCTCTTCTGGTCCAACGTAATACATCTCCACACCTGTCCCAGAAAAATGTGCCTGCATAGTTGTAGCAGTGGTGCTGAAATGTAAAGGAACTTGTCAGACTGTGAGTTTCACATTTAGTGAAGGATATAATATGTCGGCATCATTGGCTCATGGAAAGGAAGATAAGGTGGAGGAAAACTCATTAGCAGGTTCTGCCTTCTGAACAGGAAATACACACTTCACGAGAAAGCAAGTGTTTTACTCAGTAAATCCAACAAGTCTTTTATGATACATGTGCACTTTATTAGTCACTGCACACTGGTGTTTGTATGTGGCCTTCTGAAGAGAATAACTGAGTAGTAAAAATAACACCCATAACACACATAAAACCATTTCAAATGTGGCTGGAGTGAAATGTGGAGAAGAGACTTCAAAGTCCAGTGCAGGAAGTGGGAGTTCATGTTCCAATGTATGGAGATGGAGTTGGTGGACTTTGTAGGAGATCCCTATGGAATACCTGAAATAGCCTTTAAGTTGTAATTTCTTCTTGTCTTCTCAGGGAGAGAATGTGGATATAATACACAGGTGACAGCACCTGTGGAAAACTTTGAGAAGGGTACTCTGTTAAGTATGCCTGTTAGTCTGTATTCTATAGAAACAATTTTTAGACTGCTTTTTGTACCTATCATCACATGCTGACAGTTGATTATTTCCTAATAATGCTAACTGTAGAATGTGCAGCTTCTCTTTGGTTTGTGGATGTTGCTAATGTTTTCTTAAAAGCCAGCATTAGAATAAAATAATTAATTAAACTGTGATTTAAAAGAACTTGAAAAGCTTTTAGCAGGCATAGGAATTAAAGGTGCCATGCCATTATAATTTCAGTAGAGAGCTAGGTCTTCATAAATGGAGTTTCAGGGAGCCTCCCTTAGCATATGAAATTGCAGGACTAAGAAGGTGAGTGTGCTTTTGAGAATTCCAGATTTAAATCTCAATTCAAGAGGATTACAGTTGTTTCTAAAAGCTGTTCATTAACTTAGTAGAGTCTAATCTGAGACCTATGAGTATTTTTCCAGACTGCTTTCTAGGTGGTTCATGTAGGCTTTTACAGTGCATTCTTATTAGGCAGTGGGAGTTCAGCTGTTCTAGTTACTGGAAAAACCTGTACTATATGTGCTCTAAAATGTAGTTGGAAGCATGCAGCAGGTCAGGAGCGGTGTGTATATCGCTGGGGGTTTTGGGGCTGGGGGGGAGAGGGCATACTTGCCAACTATCCCAGATCTTCACAGGTACCTTTTTAGCTTTTTAGATAAACCTGTGTTCCCCAGTGCTTGAGTTTCTGAGTAACTAGCTGAAGAATTAGAAAGCCTTAAGTTGGTGCCAAAAATGGTAAATTTAAGTTCAGTTGTTGAAAGGCGAATCTTGATAGGTAATGTAGTGGAGTCTGACACCTGTATTTCTGACAGTTATTTCCTAGCACTGCCTTAGGAATGTACTCTTGTGGAGTACTGTGTCAATATTCCTTTATATTTACATGTAGGCTGCATCATGAGTTACTGAAAATATGGTTAGAAAACTCTTACAAAATTTGGTACAGCACAAGTCATAAGCCAAGTACACTTAGAAGAAACATGTTTTATTTGATTCTTAAAAGAAGTCAGAGGATTAAACAGTTTGCAAGAATGAATGATTCTTGAATAATGAACAGAATGAATAACTAAACACACTAGTGAAAGTCCTTAAAGCAGTGTGTGGTTTTATTTGTTGTAAGCAAGTCTTTTTGTTTATAGTGTGTGCTGCATGATCTCTACACTTACCATAGAATTATTGCTTTAGTTCCAATATTCCTTGCCTGAGTTTCTTGCTTAAGTCAGGAAATGATCAGAAGATGGACAATTTAATGCTATGTATTTAACTTGTAACATGAAATACTTTTTATTTTGAAGATTTTGCTGCATCCTAGGAGTCCTAATTTTCTTTTGTTTCACCTTGGAATTCTGTGCATTGCTTTTAGTACTGAAGAAGTGTTACTCTGTTTATTGATTGTAACTCAGTTACTGTACTTGAATGTGTGACTGTCATTAAGTGCCTCCAGTGGTTAAAAATGTTTGCATTTCAACATTCTACTAATCTTTTTGTTTTAGTGACAAACAGAAAAGTTGGCCATGACAACGTTCCTGGAATTTATCCAGCAGAATGAGGACAGAGATGGAGTTAGATTCAGCTGGAATGTTTGGCCTTCAAGTCGTCTTGAAGCCACAAGAATGGTAGTCCCTGTGGCTGCCCTCTTCACGCCATTGAAGGAACGCCCAGATTTGCCTCCTATTCAGTATGAGCCAGTTTTGTGCAGTAGGACCACGTGTCGAGCTGTTCTGAATCCTTTATGGTAAATCTAATATATATGTTATGCCAATATTTTTCCTTACAAACAATCTTTAGGGTAGTGCTGGTTAAATTATGCAAAAGATCTGGTGTATTCAGGCATTCCTCACATGAGTATACAGATCAGACTTATAGATCTTAAAAGTTTCTGTATGTACATTTGCATACATAATTTACATCCTTAAAGTGTAGCTTTCATTTAAGTGGTCTTTTCAACATATTTAATTTAATTAATGATGAGGTATGTTATTTTGCAGGAACATCCTGTGAGTTAATATACTTCTGCATTTTGCCTCTAGAAAATTACTTGGATAAAAAAATTACTGTGCTGTGTCTTTTTAACTACTAGGCCTTGATGTAGTTGAATTTCCAAGTGAAGTAAACTCTTTTACTGTCCTTAGATCATTTGTAGACCAAAGCAGGTTACCTGGTTTAGTTTACCAAAACAGAAGCTGGAAGATGTGATAGATAGATATAGCAGAAGTAGGAATGAGAGAAGGTGAAAAGCTGTTTAAGCTGAAGGGTAATAGTAGCACAAGCACGAGTGGTTGTGGCCTGGTCATGAATAAGTTTTGGTTGGAAGCAGAGGAAGTGTTTCATATGTCATTCCAATCACAGAAATATGGAAAAGAAACAGAATAGTTTTTAAGGTGGAGTTTGATAGGCATGGAAAAGGTACTGAGTGATAAAGAGAGATTAGACATGGTGTAAAAGATCCTGTAGAACAAACTTGATTTTATGAATGACTTGTGCCTGCCTGGGAGAAAAGACAGTTTCAAAGCAGACATAAAGTTAAGTTTCAGTATTAAACAGACAAAGTAGCTGATTATAATGGAAATCAGACTTTGTGGAAGCTAACTTAATCAGAAGCATCATCTTTTATTGAGGGCTGAAAGAAAACTAATGGAAAAGACAAAGCTGTGAAGGGTCAGTCATATCCCTGGCATTGCAGTAAAATGTGCCTCTACATTTTCCCTGTGTCATGTTTGCAAGTCATGAGTGGATATTTATTTATTTATTTATTTAACAAGGTATGGTTAGAGACTCAATCTGGGGGGACACTGGCACAGTTATCAGGCTAGATAGTCTGTAGCCTCTGAAATTGGTATAGATCATTTGATCTCAAGAGAGCTGTGTTGTGTTTACAGCATGCTGGGATTTATCCAAAGGTTTAATAATACTTCAAACACTTTTGCCCTTGTAGACAGGAGAGGATGTGACAGCAAGAAGTGTGCACTGAAAACATGTAACATTTATTTTCCCTTAAGATGTGAATAGGACTTCGTAAGATACCTCTATGGCATGAAGATACAAGTTGCATTTTTAACATTTGTTTTAACTATCTGAATAGCCATGAAAGTGTATATAAAAGGAGGTAGGTGCATCAATTGAAAACAAAGAAAATGTCATTTTCACTGGAGAGAGAGCTCTTAAGTTGGAAGCTGTTCTTTTTTTTTTTTTTTTTT
>NDXB01001668.1:86072-114169 GCA_002631895.1 Agapornis roseicollis | reverse complement strand
TTTTTTTTTTTTAGGGCATAATGTCTGTTTGGGATAGTCCCAACTCTGACAGCTAATAGACATAGGCTGGGAAAGGAGAAAAATGCAGTGGTAGTGAGAGTTAAAATGATTTGCCGAAGGTCAGGCAGAAAGTCTTTAATAAGGATGCTGAGACTCTCTGTTCTTAAATTTTGTACTTGCTTGTTTTCCTTGAATACCATTCTTCCTTTCTAATGACATTAATTTGCCTGGTGGGTAAGACTACACGTATTTTGAATTTGTAATATGACTATTTAGAGGAAAAATTATATTAGGAGAAAGCTTTTTCAAAGTCAGTGTGCTTTTGAAAAATAAAAACAGTATTTTGGGGACAGTGGAGGAAAAGAAATTGTTCATACTATGTAATCCTTTCTTACTGTATTTTATAGCCAAGTGGACTATCGAGCAAAACTCTGGGCTTGCAACTTCTGTTATCAGAGAAATCAGGTAAGAAAATGAAGCATTCAGCATATAGAAAATGTTCTTTATAAGATAAAAATGAGCATTCTCATTTTTCAAATTATAATTGCAAACTGAAATTGGCAGCAAGAGCATGAGTGTGCAGCTGTATCTTCAGATATTGCATGGAGTTTTTTTCCTGACAGCAGCAGTGAACATCTGTTACAGAAGAAAGTAGTCTGTATGTATTGTTTTGTAGAAGTTTTAATCTTTTATTTATACTTAATTTCTGTGATTTTATTTGCAGTTTCCTCCTACCTATGCTGGCATATCTGAAATGAATCAGCCAGCTGAACTTTTGCCTCAGTTCTCCAGCATTGAATATGTAGTACAGGTAAAATAGTTAAATAAGATTTTTCACATCTATAGCCTTGCATATACAAAAGAATTAATTCCAATTTCATTTCTTCACTGCATTTTAAGGGCTGTGAGTCTGTATGTGCTTATTAGTACATTGGACATTTGTGTCACCAAATGGAAGTGGAAAACATAACTCTTTATAAGAATGTAAGGATAACTAATAAGACTGTTTAAAACAAAGCAAAACACTGTAAGAAGAGAGATCTCTTCTGTCTTACAATATTTCTGTTGGGCCTGTTTCTTTACCAGGAGTTTCATCTGTGTTTGTGCCAGTCGTCTGCTTACTGCTGTTTCTTGCTCAAACGCATTTCAATTTCAGTTTAAATTTGTCTGACTGTTGATTAATCTCTCATTAATAATTTGATTCTAAGTTTGTGTTTGAATGATTATGAATTAGTTTTAGGGCTAGCTGGTTTAGAGGAAAGGATTAATACATATTCAATTCAGGTATTAGAATTTTAATATTAATTATTTTTATGGTTACTTGATTAGAAATAAAACATGGACCTAAATCCCAAAATTGCAAACATTTGCAATTGAAAATTTGTAAACTCTAAATTTCATTTTTGAGGATTAAAATTTGTAAGACTTCAGTGAGGCATTAAGGTTATGAAGGATGAACACTGAACAGAATCTCAGCTTTTTGCCAACTCTTGTAACACAAAATAATCCCTGCTCATAGTACAGCAAAATTAGTTTAGAAAGAATAAAAAGAACTGATTATCTCTAGAGTAAAATTATGTGGTGAAACACTATGGAATGTCATCATGTTGGAGTATTCTGTAGCTATGAATAGCTTTAAGACTATTACTTTCACCTGGAGCAATAAAAGCTCATTGTATATTAAGAGATTTACACAATTGCACATGCTTCATGTCCTGATGTCCTGAAAGGATTTTTTATTTTCTGCTGTAGTAAGCACTGCATTTTTGTACAGAGTTCATTTTTTTCCCTTTTGCCTGGGGTACTGATTACTACTTCAGAGGGAGCTAAGTTAGATGGAACATTGACATTACTAGTGCAGTTGAAATTAAAACTTTTGCAAATAGCTTTTCATGTGATTATATTTGTGTTCCTTAAAGCGTGGTCCTCAGATGCCCTTGATATTTCTTTATGTTGTGGACACATGCATGGAAGATGAAGACTTGCAAGCTCTGAAGGAATCCATGCAAATGTCGCTTAGTCTCCTGCCACCAACTGCGTTAGTAGGTCTCATTACCTTTGGCCGCATGGTGCAAGTTCATGAGCTTGGCTGTGAAGGAATTTCCAAAAGTTATGTCTTCAGAGGAACAAAGGACCTGTCTGCAAAACAGCTTCAGGTAATGCATAAAAGCAAACAAAATGGAATTGTCAAGGTGATGACCATGAAGACCTTCAGATAGTCTGTAAGCAAATTTTGTAATAAAATCTTATGTATTTGACTACAGGAAATGCTAGGGCTTACAAAAGTAGCTGTTTCACAAGTCGGTCGGGGTCCTCAAGTGCAGCAACCACCACCATCTAACAGGTAATGTGCTTAAAACATCTGAATAACATACTTTGGCTACACTGATTTACTGGAAAATCTGTGGTTTATGACAATGAAAGCAATCAAATCAGTTGAACCTTTTGATCAGACACAAATTTACTGGGAGAATAATAGTTATAGCCTGTTTCTTTCCTCCAGTTTGCACTGGGAAGAAAAGACTTAATGGGTGATAGTAAAGCCGTCTGGATGCTGCTTCAGAAATGATTTGAGAGAATGTTACATAAGCATATTATAGATGGTTGGTGTGGTAGAAAGTGTTAATGGCTGCTGTAATGCTCCTTCCTCACGTGGATATCCAGTTTTGCCTTCCCTTTTTCTTACTCTTCCACTCCTCTCCCTGCCACTTCTCTTCTGTCTCTCATTTGGAAATTGCAGTTTGGTGTTTGGTTCTCCTGTGTTTTCCATTCTGATATAGAAGAAATCTATGAAGTGATAAAAAAGACAGTTTTGCAGTCTCTGCCTTCTGGTAAATAGCTGCATTTGTAGACAGCCTGTAGCAGAGAGCACAAAGAGTCCTTTGTGTAGTTAATGTTTCTCCTGATCTCTGATTTTCACTGAAGTAGTGAAACTTGAGTTTCTTTTTGAGATTCTGACGTTATCATCTGCTATGTTCCTTTGAGTACTCATTGTTCTTTATGGGTAGTGGCAATAAGTCTTTAAGTCAGAAAGTTTTTGGTTTACAAGCTCTTCGCAGAAGTTCTTAAGCTGAGCTTGCTTAGTAACATGTAGTAACACCAAACAGTATTATTTTGGGGAGACTGAGACATTGCTCTGAATTCAGACTAGAATTAGACACTGCTAATATATGTCTAATATATTGCTGGTGAACAACTGATAACATTTTTATTTAACAGTTTGAATCTAAACTAATGTATCTGTTTACAGATTTTTGCAGCCAGTGCAGAAAATTGACATGAATCTTACTGATCTTTTGGGTGAACTGCAACGGGATCCTTGGCCAGTTCCACAAGGAAAACGGCCCTTACGTTCTTCTGGAGTGGCTCTTTCTATAGCTGTAGGGCTCCTTGAGGTAATAGCTTTAACTACAGTTATGCTGATCTGTAAAAAAATCATTTTGTTGCAGAAAAGCTGCCACAATCAATATGTAAGTAAAAGCCTTATAACTGATGAATATTAGATTTATATAATGATTCTGATGGATATCATACCTTACATGGAAAGAATCATTTTAATGAGGCAAAACTGAACTTTGAATTAACAGCCAGTTTAAGTTTTGGAAGGGAAAAAGTACAGTTATTTTTAGAATCCTGTCAACGTGATACATACTTGAATAACTAGTTCTTTTGTTGAATTTATAACAAAACCTGATAGTTTTGTTTGTCTTTTATTTCCTTCAGTGCACTTTCCCCAATACTGGTGCACGTATAATGATGTTCATTGGAGGACCAGCTACGCAAGGACCTGGCATGGTTGTAGGGGATGAACTGAAGTTACCTATAAGATCATGGCATGACATTGAGAAAGACAATGCTAAATATGTTAAAAAGGGTACAAAGGTAAGAGATGGTTGTGGGTGACGTTTATAGGCATGTTACCAGTAAGTAAACATTTATATTGTCTGGCATTGCAAAATACTGCTAGTTGCAAATGTCTGAAGAGGTGGAAATTGTGTGGTTTTGTTTACCTGTCTCTGAATATATTTCTTCAGGAGTTGCTTCAGAAATTTCAGTGTATTGAGTTAGGACTTTGTCTAGCTCACAGTAAAGTTCTTTGAAGTGTTTCTCTGGTTTAAGTCAGAAAAGATTTATGTGATTAAGTGGTATATTTAGAGCAAGGCTGTATGCTTCTAGGACAGCTGTTCAAAATTGTGTCTGTCTGGGGAGGGTTAGACAGTAGAGTTTAGGCATAGTCCATTTCAACTTATGTACATTTCATTTGGGCAAGTGAAATGCATCCAAAACCTGTTGAATTTGTCTTAACTGATTATAAACTTAAAGTTATGAGCTTAAGTTAAGAACTTAAACAATCAGCTCAGTCATAGGCACCTGTCATTATAGGCACTTGAGATTAGAAAGGTATGTTCAGTTCTGTGTGTTGGATATAATACTTAATGCAAAGTTTAAAAACAAAAATCAGTGCCATTTTCTTGTTTAAATAGCAACCACTGGACTGTCTAGTACGAGTCAGGTTCTCAGCTAGTCAGAAAAAAAACACTCAAGTGTTAAAAGATTCCAGTCTTAATTTTAACTTCAGGAAAAAAACCGTAATTTTAGCTTGTACAGGAATAATATATGAATGAAGTCTGATAATGTTGGTTTTGAAAGATTTTGGGAGTTAGGATTTAATATGAAGATGAGGCCCATTCACACTGTAGATTGCTATGAACTGAGTTTTCATCTTGGTTTTAGCATTTTGAAGCCCTGGCTAATCGGGCTGCAACAAATGGTCATGTTATTGACATATATGCATGTGCGTTGGATCAGACTGGTCTTCTGGAGATGAAGTGTTGTCCCAACTACACAGGGTATGTGCCTATTAATTTTTAAGTTGTATATGAAGATGCAGTTTTCAATTTTATTTTATTTTTTTAATTGTTTAACAGGAAATACTTAACAAAAAAAAAAGAAGCCCAAACCCACTCTTATGTACTATGATGGCTCCATTTGTGTTGAATTTTGGAGTTTCTCAGCCTCTGGCAAATTTTTCACCACAATTGTGGGTTTGATCAGAAGCGGATTTGCTGTTTTCTTTTAATATGATCAGTTTGAGGCTTGAATAACATAACTTTTAAACAGGGGACATATCCACTGTTGCTGTTCTTCAGTGTGCATGTATGTTAGTTGCAGCTTTCAGTAAAGATGAAGAGATGGCATTTTTTTTCCTTGCTGTTCAGAGTGGTAGAAAACCCTGTGTTATTCTTTCTTGTTTATGCCCTTCTATATACTGTTTTTCATAGGTTTAGCTACTGTCTTAGGTGATAATCAGGTGCATGTGTTGATCCTGATTTTTGCTACCTCTGTCTAATTCTATGTTTCAGACATGGTCTTGTGTTTCTTTCAGCTTGTCTTGCCATCAGTTCACTTTAATATGATCAAAGAAAGTTTTAAGCTTTCTCGTGAAACCTCTCCCCTATTTTCTATCACAATGAATCGTGCCTTTACCCTTCGGTTATGCAGATCTGCAGTCTGGTATAGCTTTTGACTCTTGCTTGTGTGTTTAGTACCTCATTAATTTTGTAAATCCTGCCAGTTCTTCCTCTGTATTTTTTTCAAAGACTGTATTTTCTTCCTATTTCTGAAAGCCTTTTCCATACTCATAATTCATCTCTACTAGTATAGCCACCTGCTTTACATGCCATTTGATTTTTAGGTCAGCCTTCTGTATTCAGTCTGGATTGTCTTGCCAAACTCATTTTTCTTGCTTGTTACTGTTACCTTTGTCAATACCAATTGCAGGTAAAATATGCTGATAGGTTTTATAACTGGTGTATCTGTGGGTAAAAGGCCTTCTTAGTTGCCTCTCAGTGTTTTCATGTGACAGAGGATCCTAAGCACATGCTATGTATCTGGGCATACAAAGAACGAGAGATGCAGCCACAGGTTATGGTGAACATATGCTTCTATGTTTCAGGCCAGCTTGGCCATGCTAATCACTACTGGATTGCTCTTTTCATATCTGTGTATAGCCTTAGCTTGGGAGTTTTCATGGTTCAGGATCTTTAAGTTTATGACTTTACCTGAACATTTGAATACTATTCCTTTTCTGTGTCAAACTCAAGCTCTGTAATTTTGCTCTCCCTGTCTGTTTTTGTAACTCACCTTTCCCTGTTTCCTCTCTTCCAGCAAAACTAGCCTTAATGTATAGTTTGTCTATTTCTCCTACAGCTATTCCTATTTCTGGTTTGGTTGCATCCTGCATACAGGGAGAAATTTCTGATTCTGCCCATGTCTGTTTTCTTCTATCTTCTATCTTTGGGTTCCTTCAGGTGTAATGTTTGATATATTACATTTTACTAAAATTATTTAATTAATACTTTTAGATGAATAAAAATATCTTCCACTACTATTTCTTAAATGCAATGTATGTTTCATGGTAAGCAGCAACTGTTGCAGTTATATCCACAGAATACTGCTAAGCATAAAGATAAATCATGCTTCTTGAGCCTAGATTTAAGCCTGAAATAATGAGTGAACTACACAAAATGGTGTGGAAATAAGTTTGGAATATTGAATATTCCAAATAACCTGACTTTGCATGACAAGGTTGTGAGACATTTGTGGTGCTGAAGTCCGGTGTAGTGTTTTCTCGGTGAAAGATGTTGTTATATATTAGAACAACGATAACCCTAAGATGCTGATTGGGCAAGAAGCCCAATTAAAATTTTCATCCTTAACTTTGTAGGAAAATATTAATTTAATGGTAGTCCATTTTAAGAAGGCAAATATATGCCTCACAGTGAATTGTCTTTAGACAAAATGTAGAAATACAAATCCCATGTGCTAAATTATTGCATGTTATGAAATATATTTTAACTCGAGGGTTTTGTTTGTTTTGTTGTTGTCTAGAGGCTACATGGTAATGGGAGACTCTTTCAATACATCTTTATTCAAACAGACCTTTCAGAGAGTGTTCACGAAAGATATGCAAGGACAATTTAAAATGGGATTTGGTGGCACATTAGAAATAAAGGTAAGAATACAAAAATGCAGCATGTTAGCTGGAATAGGGTGGCTATGAACTGTGGATTCTTTGCCCTTTAAGGAATTTGCTAAACAGATGTGTTAGGGTTGGCTTGGACATGGCTTGTACTGCCTGGCTGTCTTTTTGCAGATCCATGATTATGTAAATGTGAGTTAGGTATAATGTTAATTCCTTCTTACCCGGCATTCTGTGTCAGCTGAAAGAGAGACTAAATGTCTCTCAGTGCTGTGTGCATAGATTTTGGTATCAGTAGTGAGAGTTTGTTGGGTTTTGGTTCAGGTTCTTTATGTAGTCTAGGATAGCTTTCCTTTCATTTGCCGTCCTTACCAGAATCCGCTCTAGCACACCTCCACTATTGTGGGAAGCTTAGAGCTGAATGTGCTGTAGGTTCAATTACTGTCTTGCATAATGTTTCTTGCAAAATATTGCAGTCCTGCCTTGTAGAAGAATATGGGGCTATTTTCTTCATCAGTAAAATTCTGTTTCAGTTTTTACTACTAGGAAAATCAACTCTTTTTCATGTATGTGTTCTTGTGAATTTTGTTGGAAGATTCTGGAAAATGAAAAAAGGGACCCCATTTCTTAGAGAGATATACAAATCAAGCAGGAAAATGACATTGGAAGAATGTAAAGAACTGGATTTTGCTTGTAGCTAAATATTTAGGAGATAGAATATAAATTCACTGTGGGGTATGTACAGACATATGCTACAGGTCTTCAGTTTAAATCTGATTTTATGAACATTATTACTTTGCTAAAAAATAGACATTATCTGTTACGCTTTCTAGGCTCTCAGGTTTGTAAATAACAGCAGCTTTTCACCATGGGTTACATTTGTGCTGTTATTTCAGATGTACTAATTGGTACAGCAAGCATACATAATTAAGAATAGAAAGTGAGCACATGAAATGTTTCTCTAAATGTACCAAGCATTATTACATGTACAACCTTTCCTAAAGATATCAAGACTCTGACATGCATTGTGGTTTTCATCAACTAATGATAAGACTGAATTCTTCTTAATCTGATGTATTAATGTATGTTTTTCTTCTGTATATAAAGACTTCAAGAGAAGTGAAGGTTTCTGGAGCAATTGGACCCTGTGTCTCTCTCAACTCTAAAGGACCTTGTGTCTCAGAAAATGTAAGTAAACTTTGCTGAAAATGGAGGTAATTTTCTTCTATAGAAAAGTAGGATTTAGGATTTCTGCATTTGAGGAGAGGCTGAAACTTTTCCATAAAACTAATGATGTTTCCTTTCTACCATTTTTAAATTAAATACATGCAAGGATTGTATTTTTTTTTTTATTAATTTTTTTATTTGGGTAAGATTTTGTATTAGATCAGGTTCAGGTTGTATTACAACTTGCAGATCCTTCGTTACTTGTTTAGATTTGTCCACTGAGTGATTCCTTCTTCTAGCCATAGTGCATGTAACACTGAATAGAAGCACAGTGACATTATAATTTTCCTTGAATGTTTCGTTTGGTTTCGTTGAGTCCCTTATGGATGACTGATTATTTTAATTGTTTTCACTGGGTATTTGTGTTGTTTGGATGGCAAAAAGGAATTGTCACTTAAAATACATCACTATCTGTGTACAGTTACCTTGTTAGCTTCTAGAGACTATGTAACTACACCCTAGATATTATGTAAGCTGTCTGCTTTGAAGTTTTACTAGTGTGCCTTGGAAGAGTCATTCCACTTGCATGTGCTTCTTACCTCTTCTCTTGGGACTGTTTAAGCAAAGTCTAGTACTTTCTCCTGTTTCTAATTTACTTTTTCCATTTTTCTGATGCCATCTCATTGTCTTTCTCATGTTTTAATCCTTTGCAAACACCTCTTTTTTCTTACTCCTGCATCCAACACTGCAGTTATTTTGCAAGACTGCTTGAGAAGCTGACAGAGTGATCAGGGAGGAAACCTGTGATAGAGTATTTGTAAACAAACACAAACGGTCAGGTGTTGTGCATCATAAACAAGGTAATACTTCTGGTTTGGAAAAGTATTATAAAATCTGTCTACAGGAGATTGGAACGGGAGGTACTTGTCAGTGGAAGATTTGTGGACTTAATCCTACTACAACACTTGCACTGTACTTCGAGGTGGTCAACCAGGTAATAAATATTTGTCTACTTGTCTACTAAACACAGTAATTTTATTTTATGTGACCGCTGTATTTTTGTGTGGTTCCCTCAAGCACAGTAGCAGGGATGCAAACAATGTTGCTATTTCGTGCTGTCAAAATTTAGAGATGAATACTAACAGCTTAATGACGAGCTGATTTTCTTGAATGTAATAATGAGAACCAAAGAGCTCTTCAAAATTTGAATAAGAGTTCATAATCAAAATCTAGCTTTTCTTTTCAGAGTTTTATTAAAATCTGTTTCAGTTGCAACATATGAAAGCACTGTAATCTGTATATTTAAAAGTGCTTTTCAGTATGTTTTGATTACAAGTTAATTACTCCATAATGTTATATTTTTTTTAGCTTATGCTTTAATTGATGAGTATTTGTAAGTAAAGATTTGCTGCATTGAAATGTGTCAGGCTTTCCTGTCTCCCTGAGGGAGTACTAGGAAAGAGGATAAAAACATGACAAGCAAATATGCTACTTCCTTCTGTTTCTGCCCCTTCTCCCAAATATTTGAAGCTCAGGAACTATGCAAGCTGATGGTAGTTTCTACATATTTAGTATGCTGTATTACATACTTTCTAACCTATGCAAAACTTTGAAAACTCGAACTTAGCTTAACTTAGCTTACTTTTTACATATTTATTTTGACCTAATTTTATTAGTAGCTCTAAAACTGGTCTGGTCATGGTGTGTAATAGTTGATTTCAACTGTCCTCTCCTGGGAATGCTTACATTGCTAGCAGCCTATGAACCTGTATTTCTACCAAGCAGAGTTTTGAAATTAAGGTTTATACTGGATTCCAGTCTTTATGTTTTGATGGCACTTTTGATAGGATTCATTAGTCAGCATTTTAGAGTAGTATCAGTTTTGTTGCTCTGTAATTCTGGTGAATACTCTGGTAGAGTACTGAAATCAACAATTTTAACATGGCACCTTTGAATGTGTTGTCTCTGCAAGGGTGTGTGGAAGGACAGAGCATTGATTGCTTTAGGGGTATCAGGTGAAGGCAGCAACTGCTCCAAGTTTATTAGCTATGTTTAGTAAAGGTACTCAATAAAAGCACCAGACAATCCATTTATATCACGTAAGCTGTCTATTGCAAATAATTTTATCATTTGCTAGTAATCTGTTTATACATTTTTGAATTACACTATAAAATCTTGAGTTTCCATTCCATTTAATTTCTTTCCTCCTGTACTTAGCACAATGCTCCTATTCCTCAAGGAGGACGTGGTGCAATTCAGTTTGTGACTCAGTACCAGCATTCCAGTGGACAGAGACGTATCAGAGTGACCACAGTTGCCAGAAAGTAAGTTTTACTTGTGATGAATAATTTTCATAAAAGCAGGATATATATATATTTACCTTTTCATCTTTAGATTATGCAATCAGTCTATTATTCTGGGATGTGCAGTGGCACAGGTGGTGAAAACATGATTATACCTTTGAGCCAGTTGCTTCTCTTGTTCTGTGGGCTGTTTCTTCTCCAAAAGGTTGCAGTGGTTCTATAATGATGTTGTGAGAGTGCTCACAACGTCCCAGGTAACCAAAGTGATTTTAGATGAAGAGGAAGCTTTGAGTGAAATTTTATGGCCTAAATTGAGGAGATGGTCAGATTTAGAAAATGGCAAAGATCACTTTGTAGCTCAACTTGGGAGTGCTAGCTGCATTTCAAGTTGCGGGGGTGTTAAGAGTAGTGGAGGGATTGATTCAGCAATGGAGGGATTTGCTTTTTCCACTTACTTTACTAATGACGTCCAGCTTAGCTGTGGTTAATGTTCTTTTTGTCTGTGGAATTCAGTTTTGTTTGTAGTATGTGAAAATGCCTGTTTTTCAATGTGCAACATTTTACCTGCAGATTCCTTGATTTAATTTATTTCACAGTTTTAGAAAGTGATGTTTAATATTGTGCAGGCAATTTTCAATGTCCAGTGACATTTAATTTAAGATGAAGGAAATTATTAGTTGGATAATACAATGGAAAATTCAGTTTACCAAAAAAGGCATTATCCTTACTGTTGATATGAATATCTTGTTAACTTACATTAGTTACATTAGTAAAACACTTTTGGCGACTGAAAAATGGGCAGATTAATAGCTCATCTTGTAAATTGAAAAGAACAAGCAAAGGTGCACAAGGCAATTGTTGGTGTGGGAACATGTGGTTAGCTTCATGGACAGTGTTTTCTATAACCTTTTGTAATACATATTTTTAAAATACAACAACTGTTTTGTAAGTGGCATTATATTTTATTTTACTGGTTGTGTGACACCTCTATGAATAAAGGATGTTTCTGGTTAAAGAATGGTTAATTGAGAGGCTGCCCACTTACACTCTGTAGATTTTTGAAATTCTAGCATGAGTTTGTTAACTGGTAACAGTGCTTTCTTTGCCTTAATTTTAAAGGGATATTTTGAGGTTTTTCTTTCCTTTCACTGTGATGCAAATGCTTGTATTTTTCTTTTGCAGCTGGGCAGATGCACAGACACAAATCCAAAACATTGCTGCATCTTTTGACCAGGAAGCTGCTGCGATTCTCATGGCTAGATTGGCAGTGTATAGAGCGGAGACAGAAGAGGGGCCTGATGTGCTTAGGTGGCTGGACAGGCAACTGATACGACTGGTAAGAAGAACTATATTACAAGAGTCAGACTGGTTTCTTGTTTCCAGACATGTCATACTTAAATGACTGGTATTCAGTGACTGTTTCTTTAAAACAAAACAAAACCGAACTGAATGCTTCATTTCCTCAAGTGGGTATGCAGAGTTAACTAAGATTTTCTTTCTAAATTGGAAAAAGAACAGATTTGATTTTGATTTGTTTATTAATGTTTTCTCAATCATCAGCAGTTGGTAATTGTCAGCAATTGAAATTCTGCTTTTAGATTAGCAGAAATTAAAGCTTTCTCTACTTTTTGTTGCATATAATAATAGTGTAGGTGAAATATTTTTAGGGCAAAAAAGTCAAAGTATCTAGAAGGTCATGTGGAATTTCTTTCGAAAGTGGTTTTTTTTTTGTTTTACTTGTAAGTAAGTATTAATAATTTAATTTTAAATGTGCTTTCCAGTTAATTATCTAACTCTGCTTAGCAATTTTAGAGAGGGGGAAAAATAGTAGGCCCTTAAAGCCTCATACACAAGGAAAGAAAAGGACATAGCAAAGCCACTGGTTTTGGTAGGTGTCTGTTTGCTTACAAAGCTGCAAGCCCTTTAAATCATGTGTCTTAAAACCAAACAACCTTACAGTAATGGCGTGACCAAGCAAGTTTGTTTCTTAATTGGGATAATTTTTTCTTTTACTCCAGTGTCAGAAATTTGGAGAATATCACAAGGATGATCCAAGCTCTTTCAGATTTTCAGAAACCTTTTCACTTTACCCACAGGTGAGTAGGAGGAAGGTGTGCCTATAGGGATTAACAGTTTCTTTGAATATTTTAAAATAATTAGACTTCAAATAGTTTCTTTGCTAATAATCCATTTTGATTAATTCCTTCATTCTCGTAGCTCCAGGTACGTTGGTTTTGGACTCTTCATAGACTTCCATGGTATTTCTGTTTTAGCTACCTTCCAATCTGTCTCAAGGTGTTATGAGTTGTGGAGAGATTGATTCAGCAATAGAGGGATTTGCTTTTTCAGCTCTGCTAATGAAGTTCAGCTTTGCTGTGGCTAATGTTCTTTTTTAGTTTCACATACTGTAACTTGTGTGTTCAAGCATAGCAGCCTCCCTGACAGGAGCAGTAGAACTTCCAGTAAAGAAAAGGTTTGGCAATATTCAGTCATACTAATTACGAGTTAATACTGGAGAAGAAGAAACCGTAAACTTTACTCTTAATTCAAAGCTGCTTTGTAGGTTTATTCATTCTGATCTTTCTCTCTTGCTTTCACAAGAGTATAGAAAAACTGGCAGAGGTGCATATGTAAGTTAGAAATGTTGATGGACTTAGAATTCAGTTTTGTTGTGGCATTGGTCTTGTGTAGTTTGTGAAAAATATTTCTTTGTACAACTCTCCTTTTTATCTGTGAAAGGTCAAACAAATGCGTGTATTTTTGTTTTGCAGTTCATGTTTCACTTGAGAAGATCTCCTTTCTTACAAGTTTTTAATAACAGTCCAGATGAGAGCTCATACTATCGCCATCATTTTATGCGTCAAGATTTAACCCAGTCACTTATCATGGTTCAGCCAATTCTCTATGCCTACTCATTTAATGGACCTCCAGAGGTATCATTAAATATAACATAATAACAGGTTATAAGTTTTTTGTTTTTTTTTTTTTTTTTTCTTTTAGATGTACAAAATCCTCTCTATCATAACGCCCTCCTGCAAAGCTTTTAATTTTGCTGTCATTACTGTCGTGTATATANTTTTTTAAAATTTAAATTTATATATTGTTTTTTTTTTTTTTTTTTTTTTTTTTTTTTTTTCTTTTAGATGTACAAAATCCTCTCTATCATAACGCCCTCCTGCAAAGCTTTTAATTTTGCTGTCATTACTGTCGTGTATATATATACAGATATATTTGTTAGAGAACCTTCCAGCTGACCTTATCACAACACATTCTGTATAAACCTAAAACAGAGAGATAGAATCATAGAATAGTTAGGGTTGGAAAGGACCTTAAGATCATCTAGTTCCAACCCCCAGTGATCTTCCAAGAAGCTTGTGAAAGAAGTGTAAGATAGGAGACAACAAAAGTTGTCTGATATATAAGAGAGAGTGAGAAAATGGTAAGACAGAGAAAATAAACACAGAAGGCAAGGATTTTGGCAGGTTGGAATTCAAACTTTTTAAGACTATGTCATGGAATAAAAAAAATGTTTAAAAGTGGAGTTAAAACAATGAGGTGGTTTGTGAAGAGCTACTTACAGGTGTAAGATCATTCTTCCATGTATGAATAACAGTCAGGTGATGGAAAGATTTATCAAGAGCTTCACACCTCAGTGTAGAATGAATAATAATGTTTTTATTTTTTTTGTAACTCTTGGAGTAGTTAATATTTTTGGTATCCCTAATAAGATCAATCCAAGTAAATCATGGTACTGATGCAGTTAAATAATAAAGTGCCAGTATAGTGTCACTGCCCTTAAAAATTAATTAATTCACCTTAAAAAGGTGAATTAAAACCTTAAGTGTTATGTTTGATTTCATAAATCATGAATCATCCACCAGTGTTGGTGCATATATGTGCACAGTAATAACAGCTGCAAGGACATGACTAAAAAAACACAAACAGCCACAACCACCAAATCTTATACTTGGATAATTACTGAATCTTTATACACTGAAATATCATTTGAATTAATGACATTGTAGAGGTAAATATGGAGGTACTTGAAGGACTGGAAAAGTGCATAAAAATCAAAGAGATTTCAGCTCTTAAATAGGGTGTTTTTTTTTTTTTATTACTTTCATGAAGTTATATACTAGAATCAAGCTGGATAACTTTAGAATGAGATTGTGTGGGTTACAGATATGTATAACATGACAACAACCAAATATTGATCTTTAGTTAGTGGTTGAAGATGTTCCTAAGATTCAGTATCTGAATCAAAAGCTGGTAATGGCATCTGATTATTCAATTCTGCATCAGTTGGTAATTTCCTATTTATTTTTAAATCTCAGCCTGTTCTTCTGGACAGTAGCAGCATTTTACCAGATCGCATTCTCCTCATGGACACCTTTTTCCAGATCCTTATTTATCATGGAGAGGTAAGATTTTGTGATTCTTACCTAAATATTCTTTCTATAGGAGTGCTGCATTATGATAGTCAAGCTGCAGTTCTAACATGCTCCAGTGCTTGACCTCTCATCTGCATAGCTGGTACCAAACTCCTAGTTCATGTTTGTAGTTTGGTGACCTAACATGCCTATACGCGAATGCCTGACAGTACTTTATGTTTTGCTCCTGTTTGTTATGATGGGTTTAAGATGAATTATATGCAGACTATTTGGTTTAGATCAATGTTTTTCCAACTTTTGAGATTGTGGTTCCCTGCGCCATGTGTTTCACCTTTCCTTTTCAGTCATTTGTTGTAGACCTCTAAATAAATTCTTCAGGGATAGGGAGTCAGAACACCAAGTTTTACAGTCATTCTTCATCTGCACTGTCCTGGAAGAATGAAACTGCTTTCTGGCAGTTAGGTAGATAGATGTTCCCCATTATTGGAAACGTAAATGCTTGTGACTTGCTAGCACTCTACTTCCCTGGAGGAATTGAGCTGCTGCTTTTTACTGCTTTGCAACTGTAAATAGTTCACAGCTGAGAGTTTGAGAAATGGTGTTCTGGATCGTGTCCTCATAGCTGCACTTTTTAAAATAGTTACTAAACTTTAACTTCGTAAGTAGAAAAATGTTTTGTGTATTCTTGTAAGATGCTGTCAGGAAAAAGCAGGGGAGGGCTGCTCCCTGAGGGAAGAGGGAACTGAGTATGATTGCAAAGCAGGCATAGGCTTCACTAATGAGGACCTAGTCCCGCCATACAAAAGTAAGGGAAGCAGAGCAGTCTGTGGGCAGTAGCCAGGCTCAGTCACCAGTCCAGATCACCAGGTTGATGGGAATGAGGCAGATCCCAGTTCAAGTTCCTGGCTGGGGGTCCATATGAGTGGGTGACACATCCAGGTATAGGTATGCCTGCACTGTGCTGCAGGCAGGAACCAGGAATGAGAGCTTCAGCTTAAAAGCGTCTGGTAAGCAAAGGAGGGAGGAAACTTTGCTGAGGGTCTGTCCAGGTCTTTCCCAGTAACAGCCTGTATCAGTGCACTGACCTTGAGCAGCCAGCTGGACTCCTGGAAGGCTGGGAGGCTGTGCTAGAGGATCTGAAAGATAAATAGCAGTATAAACATTTTTTTCTTAAGTGTCATAGACATGGATACTACAGAACTGTAAATAGTATCCTTGACCTTATGAACTAAATATTTAGTGTATAAAGGATTACAAAAAAGGAAAGAAATGTGGACCACAAATTGTTAGTTAAAAAAGCCCCAAACATCTAGTGGCATTTTACTTGCACATCTTGGCTTTCAAAAACTAACTTGTATACTATAGGGCAGAAAAGGGTGAATGATAAAAAAGAGGCTACCAATGGTACATCCTTCTCTGAAAAGCTCTGTGTATCCTCTAAAAAAGATAGGTGAATCAGTTCTAAACTTCTTTTTTCTTCTCTCCCCAGACCATAGCTCAGTGGCGTAAATCAGGTTACCAAGATATGCCAGAATATGAAAACTTTCACCACTTGCTGCAAGCTCCTATAGACGATGCTCAAGAAATTCTCCATTCCAGATTTCCAATGCCCAGATACATTGATACAGAGCATGGAGGAAGCCAGGTATGGTAAAATATATATTATAATCTAGGAAGTGGTGTGTTAGTAATAGGAGTGTGTTTGTTTGTTGTTTGTTTTGTTTTTTCTTTTTTTTTTTTAGTGAGCATGCATTTATTTCTGTGCTAAATTGCACATGTAAATTGCAAGTGAACAGTTTGCATTTTAAAGCTTTTACAGAGCCAGATACCTCATAGTAGCTTTTTACCTAATTTGTGAATCCTGGTACATATTGCCATTTTTACCACACTGACTTGGACTCTGAAATTCCTTGTGTGAGATGTGTAGGACAAAGCAGAGAGTGGTTGCTAGAGCCTCTGGGCCAATACCAGAATTATTCTTTGTGTTACCATTTTTTTTGTTTTTAAACTTGTTAAGTAGTATCCTGCTGATATTCACGTTGAGCACATTCTAAGCACATTTGTTAGTGCTTAGAAAAAGAGAGAAGTGTGCTTTCTGCTGCATTGAAAAATTGTTAGCAGTTGTGAATTATAGCTATTGAAGCCAGGGAGAAGCTTTATTTATAGAGGTGCTACTTGTTCTTCTGAATAGGTGTTTCCCCATGTTTTCATCTCCAAGCGACAGAAAATCCGTATTTCATACACATGTAATTTTTTTTCTAAATGTAGAAAACTTCTGTTTGAAAAAGATTAATTTATTGCCTGTGGTTTGTTTTTTAAAGGCTCGTTTCCTGCTTTCAAAAGTAAATCCTTCTCAGACTCATAACAATATGTATGCGTGGGGACAGGTAAGTGTGAATCTGGTGATGAAGCTTGTATGCATGATTTTCTTTTTCTCTGTTTCAGAAATAAAGTGACGCATTGTGTACATATAAGTAATAATATCTGAGTTTTGAAACTGAAAAAGAATCTTCTTTGATTGACCAGAGAAGTTGTGGATGCTCCATTCCTGGAGCATTCCAAACCTAGCCATTCTGTGATTGTGTGAAATCACCAGAATTGCAAAAGTTAAGAAAAATGGATGTTATTTCTTTAGACAAAAATGATGTAGTTGCTATTTTAAGCTTCTGTTAGGCTGCTTTCCTGTCTAGCCATTTTTCTTATACAGATACGTTCGGATTCCTTAGAATGTGAACACTTGCTGTAAAGACTAAAGGTCCTTTTTGCATTAGGGGAAACAAGTTTTTAAATTAGTTGTAAGGAAGGACTGGAAAGTACACCAGTACCAACCAGTGTACTGATGTTTTCCAGCATGTTTGTGGCCCAGGTGACCAGGAATCAGTTTTTCAGATCTTGTCTTTAGGAAGGAAGTTATGTGAGAGTTTGAAAGTTAAACCTTCTGCAGCAGTTTGTATTCTTGAATGCTGCATCCGAGTTCCATGTTCTTCTTCCACATTTAGCTTTTATAGTGGGAAGAGAAACTCTGGTGGGTGAATGCTGGGGCAGTGTCATTTTCTCATGAAAATGTGATGGCATCAGAGAGTTGAAGCTACCTATTAACTGTTAGAGTATTTTGCTGAAGGGCATGCAGTTTTCAGGTGATGAGTGTGAGTGCTCTATAGTAATTTTATGGCAGTGATGTCTGTCAGGTGAGTGTCATCAGGGCACTTTTTCAGGGGAGCTGTTGGTTCTGACAAAGCCTCTGGCAGTGAATAGCACCAAGATCCAGAGTGAAAACTTTGTTCTGAGTCAGGGACAGCACGATTCGAACCTAGCTGTCTTGCTTCTGAAGTCGATAACCTAACCAGCAGTCTGTTAATGTTGCTCTTCATCATGTTTCCTACACATCATACACACAAATCTTGTAGTTTGAAAGGTCTTGTTTTCATCTAGACATTATCTGGAAATTTTTTGAAGTTTGGTATTTCCAACAGTACAGGACACCTGTTTCCTGCTCATTTAATTAGTAAGCAAATGAAACAATGCTTGAGCTGATCTCTAAGAAAACTGTTCATGCTGGACAAGTGAGACTCTTTGATACTTATTAGGAAAGATGGGTTTCCTTTTCAATGTTGAAAATAAGCCAGTTCTAGGGTAACATAAGAAATGGTCTGTTTATCCTCCCTAGTGGCATTGCAGTCTGTGTGATAAACATACTACTCTTGTGTGTTTGCAGGGTGTTTTGTGAACAAAGTTGAACCAAATGCGATTTATGAAATGAGAAACGTAACTGTTGGAAGAAAATTCTGAACTGAATTGGTTTTGCTCTTGTTTTTCCTGGATTGTTAATGTAGTTTTGTTTCGTTCATGGCTGAAAGTCTGTAGAAAAATCTGTTCATCCACCTTTACCTGAAGAGGGCACCCACACCCCACTGAAACCATGTTTCTGGAGGTGATGAACTGACTAGTTTGGTTTTTAATTAAAGATTTTTTTAAAAACTTCAGCAAGTAGCTGCCTTATATAGTATAGAAAACCTTTTCAGAAAATAATGGTAGGCTTTTGCTCCAGCTGTATTCTGTGGGTTGGTCTTTGAAGATATGGTGGAAATTTTCAGGTTATATTGGCTGTAACATTGATTTGAGATTGCCTTTACTTTCAGCTTTTTTTTTTAAATCTTTTCTGGTTTTGGTAACTGGGGGAAATTTGCAGTTTGAAATGAAAGAAGAGCTTAATAGCACAAATCTTATAAAATGCTCAGTAGCTGTCACCAAAACACTGTTAGTTAAATTTAAATTCTCACTGTATGTCTTGGATCAAAATTTTGAATGACCAGAAAACAAAATTTGAGGTGATCTGTGAAAAATCAAGGCCAGTTCTCATGTACTTCGTAGGTTTCTGTATTGTGACCTTGCTGGTTTTCACTTATTCCCCAGCAGATAAAATACTCTGCTCTATTACTGATTGTAATGAAAGATTCCTAGCCTTCAGAGTAAAGCTACTGCTGTTGGTGGTAGCCAGGTTGACAGCAGTTGCCTGTGTGCAGGTGCTAGGTGAGGTGTTCAACTTCAGGAATAAGTCTGTGCATTGGTTTTAGTTGGCCTGGATTACCACTAGCAGTCATTGAGAGGGCTCTCTTAGGGGTCTGTCAGCTCCTTTCATGGTTTGTTTACTAGAGGATGATATACTGTCCTTCCACGAGTAAGACACAAGGTGGCAAATCCTGCCCCGGAATTAAACTGCTTGTAGTTCCCTTTGGCTTCCTAGAGAGCTCAGGGTTAGCGTTTGGCAGGCTTGCAAGAACATCCTTTATTCTCATTTTGCCACCATCAGCTAGCAGATGACCTAGTGGGCCTCCCCTGAGAGTGTCTGTATATTGTGTCAAGTGTATTGTAGTGATCTAAGAACTCTTACTGCCCCTAGGTTTGACCCTTGATCATTAACTAGGAATTGGTTTTGGCCAGTTCTCAAAGAGGGGCACCAGTTCTAGGCATCCTTATTAAGACTTTCATGTCTGTGTTTTGAGGAGATGTAAGAGTTCAGAGAGTTCTAATGTAATTTAGAAATTATGGGTGCTTTGTACCTTTGGAAAGGTTGAATTGTTGAGATTTCTATGAATTCTTTGTGCATCTATAAATGCAAGTAATGGCAGATTGGTTTCAAATGATGTAAAGAGAATTGCAATGTAGCATTTGCAGAGTTGCCAACTGCTGTTCTATTTAGAATCATAGAATAGTTAGGGTTGGAAAGGACCTGAAATTCATCTAGTTCCAACCCCCCTGCCATAAGCAGGGACACCTCACACTAAACTGTGCCACCCAAGGCTTCGTCCAACCTGGCCTTGAACACTGCCAGGGATGGAGCACTCACAACCTCCCTGGGCAACCCATTCCAGTGCCTCACCACCCTAACAGTAAAGAATTTAGACTTAAATTTGTTTAAAAATAGTCATTAAAAGATGACCATTTTGAACTTAGTAGGATTTCTAAAAATTACTTGTGAGATTAAAAAAAATGGAAATAATTCATCCAAAAATGGTGAGGTGTTTGTTTTTTTTTTTTTTGTTGTTGTTTGCTTCTTTGTTTTTGAATCTTTTGTGGTCAGATTTTGCAGTGGCATGACCTTCAGATGTTGTTTTTGCTGTTTCTAAGAGGTGGCACAGAGCTGTAGGAGAGATCTGGCCCAGCTTTCCTTGGTAAAGCTGGCTGACCTTCATTCGGTGTCAAATCAGACCCTTGGTGGATTTGTTTCCTCCTTTTATTACTTTGGTATCTCTCAGCTTCACTGACAGATACTGATTTGTTAGTTGTGTCACTTGCATGTTTCTGTTTCTCATATCCTTGTGAACTCCTCTGAGGTAGGAAAGATACAGAAACTGTGGTACAGAAGTTTTATTTACTTTTAAAAATTTGTAAGTTACTATTTGGCAGTTGTCAGAAACTTGGAGTTTTGTATGTCTGATGTAAACATCTTGCTATACTGCAGCTCGTTGCCATATGCATTAATATGGAAGGGAGTTTTGTGGTTTATGCCTTAATTTATGTAAACATATGAAAATGTATGTAAATGTACAGTCTGCTGATTTTGTCAGAGGATTTTAGCAATGATACACTTCTAAGGTCTTTCTAAATTTATAGTGTTTATTTACTGGAACCTGTTGTGCCTTAAAATGTTTTTTCTTCACAATGAGTATAATCAATTCCCCTTGTTTCCTTTTATTTTATAGGAGTCTGGAGCACCCATTCTCACTGATGATGTCAGCTTGCAAGTATTTATGGATCATCTGAAGAAACTTGCTGTTTCTAGTGCTGCCTGAGATTCTGCAGTGCATTAAAGGCACAGATAAGCTGTAGCCATATTTTAGCTTTTGTCTCCTTTACCCTTTTCTCTGTCCCTCCTGACAGAGTGCTGTGATATGCACAAGCTGCCTGACTAGATGTAAAAAGCAGTGTTGTTTTCAAAGAAGAGCTTTTGTTATCAGCAAATGTTTTAATGTGAACTGCAGTTTGTAAAAAATGACAAGTTGTAGATTAACTTATAATTAGAAGAAAAAAACCCAGTCATTTTGATTACTATGATACTATAATTACTTTGAAATAATTTATGGCAACTTTGAGATGTGATTTCAGTTTCCTTTTTGAATGGTTGAGGCTAATTCTGCTCTGCACTACAAAAGCCCATTGAACAATAAAGGAAATCTTTGGTGATGTCGAGCTTTCCAGGCTGCCTAATGACTACTTTTCTTCACTCAATTTGAGCACAAAGTGAACAAAGAAGCAACAAAAACCATGTGAAAATAGGATTAACTCTGTCCCTTGACTTAGGCTGCTGAACTTTTCTTTCCTGAAGAGATATTATTCTATTTAATGTCAAATATTTCTTCCCACTTACCCTACTTGGTTCTTTGGGAGCAGATTTTTTATTTCCACATCAAGAATTTGAACTGACAAAGTAAAAAAAAAAAAAAGTTATTGCACAAAATTTAAATCCACATGTTGTATTTTTGTCAAAATATCTCATACCAAACACAGCAACAGGTGAATATGCTCAAAAGTTAACACTTCTAGCTTGAGCTAAGAAGAAATCCTACACTACCGAAATGAACTAAGTGTATGGCCTTGATTTTTGTCTTGGTGAGTATACTTCTAAAAAATACATATATTTACCTTTTTGCTATTGCCTTTTGATATTATTACACTAATGCATGACTGCACATCTGCTTTCTTATCCTTTTTGTTGTTAATTCAACAGGCTGTAGTTCTTGTTGAAACAGTATTATATAGAATATGATGTAATTAATTTGGTATTTAGTTCATACTTGACTTTTTTTGGGGTGGATAAAATAGGCTTTCCCAACTACTTGTTGAAGTTTACACATAAACCAGGTGTTTACATAGGTGATACAACATTATGACAAGTAAAGATCTGAAATGTGGTAATGGGCAATAAAAGATTGTGCCAAGTCTGAAGGAAGAGAGAGTTTTGATGTAGGAAATTCAAACATTTCCTGGTGTTATAAGAATAAGGTTTGGTTTTGGTTTTTTTTTTTTTTTTTTGGTAAATTCTCAAAAACTTGATTAAAATCAATTGCTCTCCATCTCTGTGACCTAAATGAGATGAGCTCCTTTTGCCTCAATGCAAATAAAACACATGTTTTTCTTTTGCTTTCTGTATTTATTGTACTGGTTTCCATTGGTGCTTGAAATGAAATGTGGAAATAAAATAGTAATAATAAAATTTAGAATAACTTCACCACTTCTATTCATGTAGTATCAAACTTCTTTAACTTCCAGAGTTACTGAGCTGTTCACAGTAGTGTCAGTTTTGGAGATACAAATTCAGTAGCCCACTTGACTTTGTTTTGTTTAACTAGTAAACAGCTTAAAAACATTTTCTTTAACCCTAAATATGTCCCATTTATTTAACAGTTAAATACTGTTTGACTAATAAATGCATTCATTGCCAAGTCATGATAATTGATGGGGTTTTTCATGCTTTCTTTCTTACCCTGTAACCAGCTTTCACCTTGTAATAGGCTCTTTTGCCCAATCTCTTTGCAACATTAGCTTCTTTTGTAACTTTAAGTATTTAACATTGTTAAAGACATTTTGAAAACCAAAATGTATCTGATGTGTTACCTTTATCCTCCTGCTTATTCACCTCTTCCAAAGACACTGTGGATAGTAAGACAGGGTTTTCCTTTGTAGGGAGCATGCTAACTCTTTCCCAGAAGCCCATGTCTGTCCAACTGTAGGCTGCTCAGTCTTGTTCTTCATTATAATCTTTACCACTCAAAGGGAAGGGATTTGAAAGGGCCAGTCAAATCTGGCAAATCAACAAATGCTGACAGGACTGGTGCCACAGCTGGGGCTTCAGCTACTTAGAACATGGGACCTGTTTTGAGAAACCTTGTCTGCTGGGAACTGATTGGGTCTATATGTCAGAGAAAGGGAAGGGCAGCTTTGGTCACAGGCTTGCCAAACTAAAGTTGACAGGGGAGGAGAACCTCAAACCGTCCCACTCCTAACAGGCTGATGTTGATGCTGGCAGGAGATGCCCAAAGCCTGGAGAGGGATTGCAGATCAGCAGGAGAGCACCTGAAGAGCAGCACAAAGGAATTGCAGTCATTCTGCTGAAGTTAAATTGCATAAAGATGCACAGATTTGCTAGAAATACAAATACTGTCAATACTGTCAAACCCTTGTAGTCTGGTCTGTGAGACTGTGGCATCAATGAGTGGTCCCATGGCTGCCTCCAACACACAATAGTGTGTTTGGAAAACTTCCCTTGGTTAAAAATAATAGTTGGTAACTGTGACCAAAAGCCTATCCTGTTCTACTAAATCTGAGGTAGACACCTGTGTTATCCTTCTCTCAGATTGTGAAGCACAATAGAATTTGGCTCAGTGTAGCTTTTGGCATTTTGGATTCATACAAAAGTTAAATAGTACATGAAAGCCAACAAGCCTGAACAGAACAGATGGAAAAATTAATGAAGCTGTTGCTCTGCTCTGAATTTAATGTAAAAATCTTGTTTAAAATAGCAGATTGTGCCTAATAGCATAATCTTTTGTCTGAAGAAAAGACCATGATGCTAAAAGATAAACAATTCCATTAGCATCCATAAATTGATTTTTAGTAAAAATGAAGCAAAATAGTTACTGGCTACTTTAACAACAGAGGCCGACCCAACACCTGCAGATAGTCCATTGTGTGTGTCTTTCCATCCTCTTCCAGGACTGTCTGGAGCCATCCAGCTGTTCGGTACATTTGCCACCAACTGCAGTAAGAGTTTCCTTGAACACTGATGTGTGTGGGACAAGCAATAGGCTGTCCTTTGCCTATCTCAGGGAGAAATACATGTTGTGTCATGTTCTACAGTCAGCATAAGGCATTGGAATCCTCATTCCAATGTGCATTCAGGGGGAGTTGCTTTGGTTAGACAACGGCCAAAACCCGATATACTTTATTAGAAAAAGAGCCTGTATCTCCCAAAGCCCAGGCGTGGCAGCCCTGTAATTAACACTAGGCACAGACAACCACTCAAGGGATTAGCCACTTTCAAAGCATGCATATATATTATGCTATCAGGATAACTGGGAACCATAATGGTTGTTGAAATGTGGTCAAAATAAGGTGGGGATGGCCTCTGAGATCCCTGAACATGCACTTCCTTCTAGGTTAGAGCTCACCTCTGTGTGTTTGCCAACCTTTCAGCCTCAGGAGAGATGCCAGTGACTCATGGGCCACAGTTCATAGTCTGCAGATAGCATGTGGAACTGTATTGCTTTTATAGGGTTGTTAATAAAAATTTAGCATGGAACGATACCATGTGTGAAGAATTGAAGCTAGATGGAGTCCCAGAAGAGCTTAGGTGACACTAGATTGGTATGAAGTAGCCCATGTAATTAATAAAGTACCAAAGAACAGGAGATTACATTTCTAGGATTTAACTGTGAACTTTTCAGCTGCATACTGGGGCTGGTGCCTATTCCACTGTTCCCTGTAGTAGCACAGACATTGAGCCTTGGCTCTGAACAGAGTGAGTGCTACCGTGGGAGAGGGAATTTTTTTTTCCCCTTTTCCTATCCCTCATACATATGTCAGCATTACAGGATAGGTGAATTACTAATTGAAACGTGGAGAGTATAAACTGGGCTATCCTAATCTGCAGGCATGTCACACCTGGTTCATGACGTAGACTCATAAATGGTTTGTAGTACTGTTAATATTTATTCACCTGGAGCAAGAGTGTTTTCATTCGCACTGCTTTTTAGAAGGACTTGCATTTAATTTTTCCAGAAACCTCACAGGAAGTCTGTAGGTGGGCAAAATACTGTTGTGTTTTCCTGATGTCCCATGAAGCAGCTAGAAGAGCAGCGAATTACTTTCAGATCTCTTGTTACCACAGCTGCTGTCTATGTGGAAGCCCAGCTGCTGAGCCCCCTCCTCTTTGTCCAGAAACAGATGTGAAAGACTGTAAGGAAGGGTGCTGGCAGTCAGCCAGACTGGCAGGCAAAGGGCCAGGTTGGCACTATTAGTTGCTGAGGAACTTGTGCTTTCAAGCAATGATGTCAGTCTAGTTAGGATTAAAATGGGACTCTCCCATACAAGTTGCTGTAATATATCCTTTCATTCTAGGTATTTACATACTGCACTGAGGGGAAAAATAGCCCAGATGGATCTAGCACTGTGGCATGAGCAGTGCTACCACGTGAGAGGATGGAACTTCTCTCAGACTTGCTCCCGTTCCCCAGCAGGAGCAGGTAAATGGAGATGACACCTTTTAAATCATGGCACCCAACCAAACAATGGAACTGTAAAAGCAGAAAGTGAGAGCACTTGCTTGTTACAGAACTTGTATTTTCTCCTTTAGAAAATGAGGATTTTAGGCTCTTTGAAAGTAGAACTGTTTGCAGAAGATACAGTGTTATTTCACTGGAGTAAGGACAGGTATGGAAAGAGAGATTGACATCGGAGCTAATTCCCCCCAACTGTACTTGTGTAACAGGCTCTTTGCTCAGGCAGGTCTACTTTGTGCCATTTCCACTGTCAGCCACACTGAATGATCAGTCAGCCACAGAAGTTACTTTAACTTCTGTTGCAGAACTAATATATTTACCAGAAATGCAAGATGAAATTTGCTCTGTGTCATGGGAGAAAAGCAGCAGAGATCAAAATATAGGATAGTGCCTGGGGTTCTCTGCAATTGCAAAGAATTTTAAGGGAAATGCCAAGGTGATATCCCTGCCAAGCTATTCAGAGCACAAAAAGCCTTTATAGCTTCCAAACAGGAAGCTAACTGAACCCCAAAAACTAGCAAGACACCTTGAAGCTTTCATTTGGTTATGAGCATTGGTTTGGCATCCTAGAGCAAGTGGTTGTTAATGGCTGTTTCCAGGGAAAGCAAAATGCCTCAGAACTAAAGCTGTATGATGGATGGGTGGAGGAGCAGATTACTGCAGCCTTTGCAGAATAGGTTATTCAGTGTGTTCATGACAAACAGATTTACTCAGTCCTACTTTCTGATTTTTAGTCCATCAAAGGTAAATTGAACCAAGCACACAGTGATTGCTATCTTTATAATTTGGCTGACTAAAATGAAAAGATGGTTGTGCTGAAATTTTAGCACATAAATGTTCTGCTGATACTTCCTTTCTTTTGGGAATAACTGAAATTGCTTTAATTTGTACTTATCAAATGCCTTAGTCACACATTGCCAGGATGCTTTTGAGTGTAGATGCACAAACTGATGGCTGCTCCTTCCAGATTGAAGTGATTGTTTAAGTGTCTTAATAACCTAACAATCTCTTTCTGGCTAAGGGATATAAATGAATCTTCCTTGAGAAAACAAGCACACAACCCTCACAGATAACTGCAGAGTTGAGAGAGATTTGGTAATTGCAGGTAATCTACCAAGACTGCAGGATACAATCCCATTACTGTGTATGCTTCTTTTCACAGAATCACAGAAAACGTGAGGTTGGAAGGGACCTCTGGAGGTCACCTTGTCCAACCCCCCTGTTCAAGCAGGGCCACCTCCAGCTGCTTGCCCAGGACCTTGTCTGGATGGCTTTTTTGATTTAAAAGGGAGTTGAAAATGTACAGCTTTAAAGACAGGTCCTTGCACAGGCTACTTGTTATCCTGCATAATTCTAGCCCACATGGAAATAGTCCTATGAGCTGTGGGTATGGACAGAGCTCTCTGCTCCCTGTGTCAGCCTCTGTCCACAGTGGCCCTGTGCAAAACTATACTTATAAACATGCAGAGAATATTTTCTGAGATTATTTTAACTGAAAAGATCACATGTGGGCAGAACACTTTCAAAGGCTAAATGCATCTTAATCAGTAGACTGAATGCAGATTAAACAAATAATTAAATTGTTACTGTGTGTAAGTAGCTGAAATCCATGAAGTGACAGGTCCTCATAGTAGGCCAGTAGCATCTGACTGGAAAATGTCCTTTGTCCTAGTTAAGGAATGTGTATGAATAAGTCTGAATTTATATTTTGAGAAGATATATTTGGTAAGGTATGACATAGTGCCACTCTAAGCAGAGCTTGAAATAACTTGGAATTAAGCTGAACAGACTAACTAGGACATCTGTTTTAGTCAGATTTCTGCAATGTGTTAATCTTAGACACAACTGTTATATTCGACAGAAATACGTACTATTTGAAATACTGCATTGCACGTTGCAATTGAGAGTTCCCATGTCCTTACAAGAATCAAAGAATACTTTCACAGCTTCTGTCTCCAATCCCACAAATAACTGGAATAATTTTCTTTTGTAAATTTGCTCTCAATGGAGTAAGTGGTTCCTTTGCTGTGTGTATGTATCAAATGTGCATGCTAACCCTCCGTGGGATGAGAGCTTTGGTTAAAGAAAGATGTTGTCTTCTGAGACGAGTATCAGTATCTAATGCTAACTAATAAGCCCTGCCACACTTTGGCTGCAATTCCGTGGTGTTGCAGGAGCAGGCCTCTTAAGGGTAATAGGGATTTCACAGCTTCCCAGCGAGTGGGAAGGTTTTAATTGCTGGAGTTACCTTTGGCAAACCTCGAGAGGGCAGTAGATGCATGAGGCTTCTGGCCTGTTTCAGGTTTCAATTATGCTAGTTACTGGTGTAATCAAGCCGTCTTTGATGATTCCTCGTCTACCTCCGCGTAAGTGTAAGTCAAATCAGTGTAGAATTTGAGTTAAATTCACCTTCACTTAGAAAAATACAGCAATGTTTCTGGTTTTGGGTTTTGGTTTTTTTTTTTTTTTTTTTTTT